>JAIPMN010058914.1:7622-21141 GCA_020650975.1 Apostichopus californicus
TGGACTTAATATGTCAAAGAACTCAAGACTAAATTTCTGTCTGAAGTCACCCCGTGAAAACTTTAGACCAAAGTTGGCTTTCTTGAATAGCGCCACCATTTAATGATCACCGGAGCCTTTCACAAAGTTATCTTTCTTGAATGGCTCCACCACTTTTACACAACTTGAGGGTATCTCTCTCTCCATTTTTGGCGCTGAATGCAAATGTATTATAATGCACTGCATGCGTGTTGTCGACAAATACAAGTTGAATCAGAGAGTTACATCTGTACATACATATGATAACGACGAATATTGAAGATAAATAAATGTGTTCAAGCAAACTAAATATAGCCTATGCAATTTCATCAATTTGACTGCTTATTAACAATTAACAATTAAGGCATATAGTCGGTGTTAATTGTAATATTGCGAGAAATTTTGTGAAAGGAATATTTTCATATCCGTAAAACACACAGTAATTAATTGGAAATGTTTTTCTACATTCTGACCTTTATTTAGAGCTTCAATAGGATACTTTAATAGGAACAAATTTTATTCGGTCGATTTCCAGTTTCTAGCACTTTTTACCCCGTTTGCTATATAAAAATTCACGAAGCCATGTATTTTCTTCACGTTAATGCGCGAGAAAGTTCTTCTTAATGGGAAACCATTGTAAGTCGTGGGTCTATAGGCCATCCTGATAATTCCTAATTATTAGGCCTTCAACGTCTCGTTTCTTATATCTTCGAGATTACTTTGTCGATTAATTTGCTCTGGACATCTGCCAATGTGGTCACGAATTTGTAATTCCATGCATAGATCAATAGCCTATTAAACAATTCAGTACCGTTTGCAAGACCTAGGCTACTTCGCAGCCTGAGAGTTGTTTATCATTCCTTCGATCAAAAATACCTCTAAATTTTTCGTTACCATGGATACAACCTTCCAACCCTGACCTTACTTTTCACTTTTTGCCTTCCACACACACAGAGTGCATACAACGATACCACGATTCACTGTACAAGACGGTTACAATGTGTCGGTGATGGACGTGCTAGATACAGGTCGTTTGGTTGTCGCTGGATATAATGACAAGACAAAGTGCAGCTTTATTGATCTGTTTATGTTGCAATTTGATCCTGATTCTCAAGAAAAACCGTTATTATTGACGTCAGAACCGTATTATTCTGAGGAATTTACCGAGTTTGGTTCAGAATGGCGGACTGTTTGTTTACTGGATGATCGTCTGTTTTTAACGTGTTGTAAGAATACGATAGCATTGTACGATAGTAGTAATGGCGGTCTGGTCAATCAAGGAAAGTTTAACGGTAAAGCCTTGTGTATGACAACCAGAGATGGGTTAGTGTATGTCGGTTTATTATCCAATGAGGTGATTGTCTTAGATTCGAGAGAATTGATTAAAAAGAACACAATCACCTTAACAGGATTAGATGGAGACTGGCCTGATGATATAACAGTTAGTAATAATAAACTGTTTATCTGTACAGGCTATGGTAGGAGAGCTTTAATGTGTAATAGTGAGGGAGAAATAGAACAGGAATATACAAACACACAGTACAGAGGTGCATATAGTATAACAGTCAGTGAAGAGAAAGGATTAATATTTATATTATGGAGTGGTGGTAAGGGTAGACAAGTTGTTGTTTACTCTCTATCTGGGGGTCATTCTTCCATCTCTGGGGGTCATTCTTCCATCTCTGGGGGTCATATCTTGGCTTCTTTTAAAGTTCCTGATAATTCCAGGAGAATCAGGATCAATAATAACATAAACAGATTGTTTTTGGTGACCTGGAAAACTGGAGAAGTATATGAATATCACACAGTGAGTACTAATATAGGATATATAGGCCTTCGGTAAAAATTAGGACTTTTTATCACTTGTTCAAACAATCCTTTGAATGAAGATCAACAAATTTGGTTTCATTCAATGCGAACAAGTGTGGAGAAGACACTGTTAGATGTTTTGAGATCTACTTTTTAAAATTTAAAGAAAAATAAGGACATTTTTTTCCTTGGGATATGCTGGTTATGGTAAGGTTGTCATGGAAGTGATTTGTTCTGTCAATGTAAACGTAAAATTGTTTTTCCTTAGTTTCTCAGTCTTCATTACCTCAAATGTAGACAAAATTGTTTCTAGTGAATGCGGAATTTTATAAAGAACACAACTATTACTTGTTTGTTCAGAGGGAGATCAAAATAGTGGAAAAGTAAGTGCAAAATTTTAGGAAAATTTAGGCCGTTGGATGCTTGTTGCACTTTCCAATATTAGAGCAACACACAAAATTTGGAAAATATTTCTTCTTATTTTCTGAGCTTACAAGCTGCTAATTTATAAAAATTTGGTTTTAGTTAATGCGGAATTTTATTAAGAACACAACTATTACTTGTTTGTTCAGAGGGAGATCAAAATGGTGGAAAAGTAAGGGCAAATTTTTATGAAAAATTTAGGCTATTGGAAGCTTGTAGCCCTTTCCAATATTAGAGCAACACACAAAATTTGGATAATATTTCTTCTTAATTTCTGAGCTTACAAGCTGCTAATTTCTACAAATTTGGTATCAGTGAATGCGGAATTTTAGGAAGAACACAACTATTACTTGTTTGTTAAGAGGGAGATGAGAATGGTGGAAAAGTAAGGGCAAAATTTTATGAAAAGTTTAGGCCATTGGATGCTTGTAGCACTTTATGACATTAGAGCAACACACAAAATTTGGAAAATATTCCTTCTTATTTTCTGAGCTAACGAGCTGCTAATATCTACAAATTTGGTATCAGTGAATGCGGAATTTTATTAAGAACACAACTATTACTTGTTTATTAAGAGGGAGATCAAAATGGTGGAAAATTTAGAGCAATTTTTTTTTTTAAAATAGGCCATTGGATGCTCGTAGCACTTTCCAATATTAGAGCAGCACCCAAATTTGGAAAAAATTTCTTCTTATTTTCTGAGGTTACAAGCTGCTAATATCTACAAATTTGGTTTTAGTGAATGTGGAATTTTATTAAGAACACAACTATAACTTTTTTGTTAAGAGGGAGATGAAAATGGTGGAAAAGTAAGTGCAAAAATTCATGACAAATTTAGGCCATTGGAAGCTTGTTGCACTTAAGTGCTGGAAAAAATCAAATAAAAATAAGTGCTAATTTTTAGGCCATGATTCTAGTCTAGGTCAAAAATTCTTTGCAAATTGATGCAAGATGAATGGTGCATGGCGTAACAGCTCAGACTAAAAAAGTGTACTCCTTTATCATTCATTTTGACTGCCATAGTTTGCTAAAATATACAAATTTGACAAAAACTAAATTGTTAAGAACACAACAGGTGCAATTTTCCTTGCAATGAGGTACAATTCAAGAAAAATTAAGAGCAATATGTTTTATCTTATTTTAGGCCATAGTGATTAGTTTTGCACTAGTGCACATGTATAGCAAATACTGCAGTGATGATACCTTGATTTGATCACAGTACTTAAGTCTTGATAAAATGGTATGACACAAGCTTGCTTCTATTTTGGGACGTAGGGATGGTTTATTTTGGTCCAAATTAGTCAAAAAAGCAGAAAAAGAAGGGGAAAATGTGACCTTAGCCTTGTGGTACTAATTTCACATTGTCAACAGAGTAAAGACTGCAAAATTCACAAAGCCATTGAAATCATTTTCATTACTTCTGAGGAGAGAAAGTTGTAGCTAAGCTCAGGCTTTACTTTAATAGGGATTGCATCAAGTCAGTTGACAGTCTTCTTGTCAGTTCACTTCAAGTGGTTTATTTCACTGATGGCCTATGATTTCCATTGTGAAGAATGCACAGTGTAATGTAGTCCTTATAAGTAACAATAGGAAACAGATTTTGAATTAATTCCTGACAATGCTAATTAAGTACAATTTAGCTGTACTACACTCATAATGTAGGCCATATGGGAATAAGCAGGAAAATGAGGTAAAACATTAACTGTTTTTAAAACTATGTTGATTTCTATATTTGAAAACTAAGAAAGTAATGTATTACTGCAGTGTATTTCTGGTAAGTTTGTGACAGTAACGATTATAGACATCAATTGTGTAAGTGATGATATGCAATATCCTGCTTGTCTAAATACCCAATACACTAATTAACCGTGGTGAAGATCCCCACTCATTAGCTGTAACCAAGCACACAGTGTAATGTATGCAATTGCTATGCACATGGATTTAACATGATCATTGCAGGGAGTTGTAATGGAACTCCCTGATCATTGCTACCCATGCACGAGGAAGCATTACCAAATGTCAACCAGTGTAAGAACAATGGTCTTCCTGTAAAGGCTTTATTATTCATGTCATCAGGACACACAATATACTACTAATTTTTCCCTAACCTCATTAAGTAACCCAGGAAACTTGGTTTAGCATTATAGTTGATAACTGCACATAGTCTCAATAATTAAATGTTTCACATGAATTCTTTGTCATGCTGTGTATAGCTCATTGTGCAGTAGCTGCTGCCCTATACGATTTAGTGTATATACGATCTTGAAAGACTTCACAGTGCATATGGACTTTGATTCTTCAAGCATTTGAGCTGCAGCACATGTAGTTTCACTGTGTTATTGACCATCTACATTGCCCAGAATTGAAGACACTTTAAGAAGTTCTATGTCAATGATCACATTCCCACACAAACATGGGTTACAATGTAGTGTATATTGGTTAAATTTGGAGAATAAAATGTTAAGCCCATTGCCCCATTAAACTATAACTATAAGATGGTGGCATCATGAATCAATCTACAATAGTCTGCCTGATACAGCTTCATGTAGAGAAGAATGAAGTACATGTATAGTCTTCAAAATCAATCAAACCAATTGTTCGCTTTTAATACTTTTAATTTATCTGAATATAAATATATAATACATAGTTAAAGGAACTCAGGTAAATCACAACCACATTATTCACACCTTCATATTAAAATTAATCACTCCCTTTGAATGTGTTGCTGTTTCAATGCCTCAATCTATTTTATAGTCTGCTACCACCTGGCACCAGTATATTTATTTGATTTTCTTTTTGTTGTCTTTTTGATACAGAGTGACATCTTTACTTTTGATAACCTCCTGATGCACTCAGAGTCATTGATTGAGAAAGATGACTGTCAGAAGCTACTTGACTACCTTAAAGTTCCAGCTAAGGAATCAAAGGACATTATTGAAAGTGATACACCCTTTTCATCTCTTGTCCACCATCTCAGAGAGGCAGGGAAGGTTTCTTTTGATGACATCCAACATTTAATGACAGCATGCTCTGAAAAAGGACTGAGTAAATTGGTGGCAGTATTGACTGTCTTCCAACAAGCTCAAGGTATGTTTATATCAGAGAGCTTAACAAGTTAAATATGTTATGAATTGCAAAAAATGCAAATGTGTTGCCCCACAAATTCAACAAATGCCTTTTGAGTTAATATACCATTGTATTAACTTAAGTTAATTAACCCATGGTTGATAGAAGAAGGATGCTCCATTAATACCATCGTTTGATAAAAATAATCTGATAAATAAGTTGGCAAGAAAACGTGTTTCATTCAGTGTCAAGGTCTTCCATGAAAGTCAAACATTTGCATAAGTCTGTAACTTATGGGATATACTTAAAAGTTTCATTTGAGATATGTTCAGACTGGTAAAATTTGGAATTTTCTTCCTTTTGAAATTTTGTAATTTAATATCTTTGATATATTGGAGGATCAAGGGGCTCGACTTTGTTCAATTGCTCAGAAGCAGGGCCAATATCAACACCAAAGAAAGAGAAAGATTTGCATGGTCACCTCACATAACATGCTGAAGTTGGACCAAATTGGGAAAGTCACTAAATTTGGTGCAAGTTTGTCACAATATTTTCCTGGAAGTTTTTTACTGCTTTAATTATTAAGATATATTGAACTGTGTTTATTTACATAACTAAATCTCTTGGGTGAAAGACAATCTTTAACCATGTTTGCATCTTATACGTTTGTTTCAGATTCAAAGTTTACCAAGAAAGTACTAAAGGATCAACTGAAGGCATTAGAAGACAAAAGGCAGGAACTCTCTCACAAACTGAGTGAATCAGAAGATGAAAAACAACAGCTCACTGACAGACTAAAGGCATCAGAAGAGGAAAGACAACAATTCACTGATAAACTAGCAATATCAGAAGGTGAAAAGCATCAAATTACTGGAAGACTTCAAGCTGCAGAGGAAGAGAGACAACAACTCAGTGATAAACTAACAGAATTAGAAGATGAGAGACAACAATTTATAGGAAGACTAAAGACAACAGAGGAGGAAAGACAAACTGTTGCTGAAACATTAAAGACAATAGAGGAGGAAAGACAACAATTCAAAGATACATTGAAGGCAACAGAGGAAGAAAGACAACAGCTGACTGGAAGACTAAAGACAACAGAGGAGGAAAGACAAAAATTCAAAGATACATTGAAGGCAACAGAGGAAGAAAGACAACAGCTGACTGGAAGACTAAAGACAACAGAGGAGGAAAGACAACAACTGACTGGAAGACTAAAGACAACAGAGGAAGAAAGACAACACTTTGGAGATAGATTGAATACAACTGAATACAAGCTAAAGACATTGAAAAATGTAATTAATTAATCTAATTGATATCCTTTCCTTCAATGTGATAGGCCTACTTTCCTTTTTCTAGAACAGTAGCTCCACCGTTCTTGGAAGTTCCTTTTGAAGGTTAGGTCACAACTTTCAATACTTATTAAACTTGTGATTTTATCTGAGCAAGGTAGTAATTTGCAATATCGTCACACCCTCAAGTAAAAGTCAAAAAGTTATCATTTCAGCCTGCCTAAAACTGAGTGTGAAGAAATTTGTCAACTTGAATAATGTTCCTTCAGACACAGGCTACTTCAATGTTGGTATAATCTTTAATTTGTTGCAAGTAACTACTTGGAGGTGCATCCTTCTTGTCTCATTCACTGTGTTGTTTACATGACAGGAGCATGAAGAGGCTAAATCGAGTCTGAGAGCTACAAAAGATGAACTTGTGAAGTCTCAACTGGAATATGCCAAAGAATCCATGGCTTTACAAGAGGTCCTGAAGCAGACTAGGGAAGCCTTGAATCAGCAACAATTGGTGAGTATGATTAAGTATATAGTAAGTGTATTATGAATATAGAACAGTGTGTATCTGCAGCCAGTATACCATCAGTAGCAAAAGAAGTGTGTGTTTGTAAAGTTAGCAAAATATTGTGATGAGACCATTACTGTGTTGAATTTATGATACAAACTTTCCACTGTTGAAGGCATTACAAGTTAACAACATAATCTTGAGCTTCACAGAAATAGTTCAATGAGTTAAAAACAAATGTTCAAAGTCATGCTACATCTGATTACAAGTACTGTGAAGTGAGTAATGAGTACATTCACCTAAAATCAGTTGCTTTTATCAGCTAAAGACTGAATTGGTGTAACTTGACAGGTGACAGACATGAAAACTGAGGTTCTTTTTTTAAGGTGTCAGTACACCATATAACATATCTTTCCTACTTTGTTTATTTGCAGGCTTACTCCGCTTCTGTTATGGAGGAAGAAACCCTTCTTGGAGAACGTGAAACTCTAGACATTTCACAGGGATCAACTTTGGCAGGTAGGTAACAATGAAAAGATCATTGCTGCTGCTTGTTGTAAATTTCCAGACATTATAGTGTTTCATTATGTAAAGTCTGTGTATCCTTACATAGTCCCATGTTTCAAGTATGCGGGGTTTGGGGGGGGGGGGGATGGGTGGTGACTTGAATCAATTTAAAGGCATTGAAGACTCGCCCCAAACCGCGTGCGGCCATCTGAAAAAGTAAACTTTCTGTTGCTTGCAAGTGACCTTTTGTTCGTGTCGCTACAAAATGCAGACAGTAATGAAACGTGATACCTTGTTATCTTTAGCTGGACCTGAGATGTCCATCACTGTATGGTTTGTATACTGTGCTGTGGGTATTTACCACAGCTGTATGTATTGACTGTACAATAGTATCTAATTACCGACGGTAGCAAGCTGTGTGTGTATTTTCTGGGATCTATGGTAGTGTTTAACACTTCTGTTACACCTCATTCGAAACTAAGTCAGATTACCGGCATTAGACATTTATTTTTGCGCGAGTCTGCACACCCTTTAAGTAGTGTAGGATGTATTGTCAAACTGTCAATTTTGTTAAGATATTAAAGTCAAGTGAGCTCGCCAGAGGTGTAAATAAATCAAGGAGTATTATGGAAACAGGTTAAATCTATTTGACCTTGCCGAAGGCAGAAGGAATCTATGCGATGGTGATGGGTGTGTATTGTGTGTGTATGTGACATTTGTTTGTAAACGCTTTGTAAACGTTTGTAAACGCTGTAAACATTTGTTTGTAAACTTCAGAAGGATAACCTGGGGTACTTGGGGTTTTTGGTATGTAGGTTCCCCTTATATAGAACTGGTTTGGGGTTGTTGTTGGTATTGGTGAAAGGTAATTTACATCAAATTCTGAAAGCATTGTTCGCACAATTACTCAAAAGTGGAAGTTTCAGGGAGTTCAAACTTGGTGAGCAGACGATCTGTAATGTATTTTGTGAATGTCAAAGGGCATTTGAGATCAACAGATGGAAAGTAGTGTGACAATCTTGTAACCATGATATCTCACAGAAGGTAGCCTGTTCAATTCTTATATGTGGCTTATGGATTTCCTGTAATAAGTTAAGTAAAACCTATGTTTGTGGTGGAGGTGAAAGGTCATTTGGGGTCAAAAGAGGGCAAATTGTGAATATATCAAAAGTGCTATATATCTCCAGAACCATAAAATGAGAGCAGATAATGTATGCATGGTATGATAGCCTTGTGTATTGTATAGTTTGTACACATTTTGATGTAGGTCAGAAAGCATTAAAGGTCACTAGGTGTGAAAATATGAACACTATGTAAATACAATATTACCAGATAGAAAACTGCAGTAGCTGGTATATATGGCTATGACTTATCTATAATTAGCACAAACCCTTTTGTTTTTGGTGGAAGGTACAGGTCACTTAGGTTCAGCAGAGGTTACATTCTGGAAATTCTGGAAACATGACATTATAAGATAAGCAGTTTGAACAGATGTCATAGTGACATATGACTTTCCTATAATGAGTTCAATAGCCCAGTAATTATTTGTGAAGGTCAAAGGTCATTTGAGCTCAGCAAAGGGAAAATTGTATAAACCTTAAAAGCACATAGCTGGATACTTTTTTTCTTTTCAAGAGGGACTTCTAAGTTGCTTCAAGTCAATGGTTGTTAAAGGCTAGCAGAATTTAATTTCTGAAAAGTTTTCTTTGCAGTTAGGGATGTGGTCAGTAATAAGCTTTTAGTTTCAGAATGACATTTTGTGAAAGGACATGGTGTACAGAAAAGCACATACCCCTTCGGTAGTTATGTGATCACTATTAATACAAACAACTAACACATATAGGTATTGGTTGTATAACTGAAACAAATTTATAGCAATTTAACTAAGGTCATTTGGGAATCGATCATAGACACATTTAACCAGGAGACTAGACAAGCTTGAGTATGTGAATTAGAAGATGTGTGATAATAAAGATAATAACCATGGAGGGTCATGTGATGTTGTAGCAATCAAATTCGATCCTACGTCTTGTATTGATGTGTCCCTTCTACAACTAATCATTGGATAACTGCCACAGTCCTGAAAAAAACTTAGCAAACCCAGAATTTTAGCTAAGTAATGCAC
Source organism: Apostichopus californicus (assembly GCA_020650975.1). Classification (NCBI taxonomy): domain Eukaryota; kingdom Metazoa; phylum Echinodermata; class Holothuroidea; order Aspidochirotida; family Stichopodidae; genus Apostichopus; species Apostichopus californicus. The sequence continues at coordinate 17,365 of JAIPMN010058914.1, forward strand.
GTATCAGTGTTTACTGTTTACTGCAGACGACAGGATTTGCTGTTCCTTAGCAACACAAACGTAATTGCCTTAATACATGGTCTCACAAATGCAGATCAAGCATTTTCTGACACAGAAAAGAAAATGTCAACATCGTCTTTATCCAAACTAAAGCAATAAATATCATTACCGTAAATTTCTGTTATATATAGTGGCGTTCTGTTGGATAAGAATCTCATTTCAAACTGACAAAGTGTGGCTGGGGTCAACAAACAAATAAACATCATAAAGGCATATCAACACCTCCAATGTCTTTCTTGCAAAATATGTAGAAAATAAAAGCCTTACCTAATTTGCCTTATAATGTGACCTACTTTCATGTCATCGGTGAGGTAGATCACACCCTCCTAAAATCTGAAGAGGATAATGAGTTTGAATCATTTTCCAACATCATGTAAAGGCCGTTGCAATGTTTTAAAACAGTGACAGTTAAAGTTGCTATGGTAACACTGTTGTGAAGATGAGCAGTTACATCAACAGTACTGTAACCAGAGGGTAACCCCTCCCAGTGTATACTTGCCTTAGATACATTATATATGCAGCACAAGAGTATTTGCACACTTATTACCCTGTTATACTGGAGATGGAGAGCAGTATAAATCTAAATAGAGTCAGTGCTTACACAGTTTGATGACAGAGTATCATGTGACTTAATACCACAACGATAAAAGAAAGACAGAGGAACATTGTTTGTCGTCTGTAGTGTATTTTGCATGCTCAGTCTAACAACAAAGAGCTGACTTTGCAGTTTTGGTTTCGATGACAATAGTAACCTTTGCATTCATGATGGCGTGTGCGTGCGTGTTTGTGTGTTTGAGTGTGTTTGTGACGCCCAGCTTATAAACACGATATCTCAAGAAGGGAAGATCAGACCAATTTAATATTTGATGTGTAGAAGTACCACAATAAGTGAAAGAAGCCTATTGTTTTTGGTGGAGTTCATAGGTCATTTAGGGTCACCAGGGGTGAAATTGTGAAAACCTTTTAAACATGATATCTCAAGAAGGGAAGGTTGGATCAACTTCATACTTGGTGTGAAGAAGTACCACATCAATTACAAAAATCTAGTGCTTTTGGTGGAGTTCAAAGGTCATTTAGGGTCACCAGAGGTGAAATTGTGAAAACCTTGTAAACATGATATCTCTAAAAGGGAAGGTCGGACTAACTTCATACTTAGTGTGTACAAGTACCACATTGAGTAAAAGAAGCCCATTGTTTTTGTTTGAAGTCAAAGGTCATTTGGGGTCACCAGGGTTCAAATTGTGAAAACCTTGTAAACACGATATCTCAAGAAGGAAAGCTTGGGATGACCTCATATTTAGTGTGAAGAAGTACCACATTGAGTGAAAGAAGCCTATTGTTTTTGTTTGAAGTCAAAGGTTATTTGGGTTCACCAGGGGTCAATTTGTGAAAACCTTGTAATCACGATATCTCAATACTGGAAGTGGGCCGACAATCTTATTTAGTGTGTAGAAGTACCACAATAAGTGAAAGAAGCCTATTGTTTTTGGTGGAGTTCAAAGGTCATTTAGGGTCACCAGAGGTGAAATTGTGAAAACCTTGTAAACATGATATCTCTAAAAGGGAAGGTCAGACTAACTTCATACTTAGTGTGTACAAGTACCACATTGAGTAAAAGAAGCCCATTGTTTTTGTTTGAAGTCAAAGGTCATTTGGGGTCACCAGGGTTCAAATTGTGAAAACCTTGTAAACACGATATCTCAAGAAGGAAAGCTTGGGATGACCTCATATTTAGCGTGAAGAAGTACCACATTGAGTAAAAGAAGCCTATTGTTTTTGTTTGAAGTCAAAGGTCATTTGGGGTCACCAGGGTTCAAATTGTGAAAACCTTGTAAACACGATATCTCAAGAAGGAAAGCTTGGGAGGACCTCATATTTAGTGTGAAGAAGTACTGGAAGTGGGCTGACAATCTTATTTAGTGTGTAGAAGTACCACATTGAGTTAAAGAAGCCTAATGTTTTTGGTGGAGGTCAATAGGTTATTTGGGGTTATCAGAGGTCAAATTGTGAAACCCTTGTAAACATAAGTCAGATAATCAGATTCATGAAGAAAACTGCTCATGTTAAATTATTGAAACCACAATGCATTTTTGCATTCTGGTTAATACTTAACCTGATGAGATCCATTTGATATTTTGAAATCTGCACCTTTGCTGACCCTAAATGACCTATGACATCCACACATCTTGTACTCACTATAAGAAAGATGCAAAGTAGGAGCTCTATGTGCTGTAACCTATCTTGGGATGTCATGTTTACAAATAAAAGGTTTCTTGTAATCACTATAGGGAAGCCACATAACAGATATGAGAGCAAATAAAGTTTCCGATCTGGAGATATCGTATTTACAAGTATTTCAAATTTTGACCCCTGGTGACCTTAAATGCACTTTGACCTTCAACAAATTGTGCAAAAACTTTACACTATGTAAGGCAACCATACAATGTATATACCTCCATTGATGTCTGGTTCTGAAGATACAGCATTTTTGAGATTTTCACATTTTACCCTCTGCGAACCCCAAATGACCTTAGACCTCCACCCAAAACAATACGGTTCTTGTACTCTTTATAGGGAAGTAACATGCAAATATTACAGCCAATTCAGTTTCCTATCTGGAGATAGCATATTACAAGGATTTCAAGTTTTGACCCCTGGTGACCTTAAATGAACTCTGACATACATCAGATTGTGTAAAAACCTTTCATTACATACGGCTATCCTACCTTGGATGTGTGAGCTCCTTTGATATTCTGGTCCTGGGGAAACAGTGTTTTGTGATTTCCACGACTTTCCTTCTGCTGACCTTTGACCTTCACCCAAAACAATAGGGTTCTTGCACTAATTATGGGGAAGCCACATGCAAAATATAAGAATTGCTGAGGTTCAAGTTACCCATCTTGAGATATCATGTTTACAAGTTAGGGCGTCATATACACATATACACACACAGCTGCGTTTTACATTCAGACCAAGGTCCTCTTTGTTTGTTCCATTGTTCTAATCCACGTTCGCTAACTTTAATAATACCATATAACAATATAATTCGTGCAAAGACGTAGTGATTCTTTTAAAATCATATGCGAGGACCTGGAATTGGTTTGTTCAAGTCCTTAATCAGAATACAAAATAACAGCACACACACCCAAGCACGCGCACACACACACGCACACACACACGCATGTTTGTATTACATTCAGACCGAGGATCCCATTGTTTTTTCCATTGTTTAAATCCACGTACCCTAACCTTAACAATACCCCATACAATAGAATTCTTCCAGGGACGTGGTGATTCTTTAGAAATCACAACCGAGGACCTGGAATTCTTTTGTTCAAGTCCTCGGTCAGAATACAAAACAAACGCACACATACATGCACATACACACGCCAACTTGACTGTATAGGTTAATAGGAATTAAATTTATTCAGATTCCACAGAAATCATATCATTTTCCGTTATTGAACAGATTTAAAGAAATGTATTTTGTTTCTAAATACATAGAAAACAATCTAACAATCAGGTGATAAATTGGAAAATGTGATCTCATCCATTATTTTATAATTGGTTTGATCAATTGGTTGTTGTGCTGAGTGAGATCCTGAACTATATTTTTGGTTACTTTTATTTATTTTTCAGCTGATTACGGCAGATTAATGGTCAACGTTGCCCAAGATCTTACTCTAGACAGCACTCTGAAATTAGCAACTCTGTTCC
>JAIPMN010058951.1:0-10932 GCA_020650975.1 Apostichopus californicus
ATGTCTTTTTAATATTTACCAGAACATGATGAAAACTAGTTCAATATGATGTTAACCATGATGAAAGATAGTTTTTTGAGTTACAATGATCATTATTAAAAGAAAGAGAAATGTCTTTTGAGTTCCTTCAACATCCTTCAACAATTGATTTGAGATATCTACAAATAATTGCAGATATCTTAAAATCAATTTCAGATATCTCAAAATATCAGAGAATTTCAGATATCTGAAATTGAATTCGAGATATCAGAAATTTAATTCGAGCTATCCGAAATTAAATTCGAGATATCTGAAATAGAATTCAAGATATCTGAAATAGAATTTCAGATATCTCGAATTCAATTTCAGATATCTGAAATAGAATTGCAGATATATCGAATTCAATTGCAGATATCTCGAATTCAATTACAGATATCTCTGGCTTTCCATACGTGCCATTTTAACATGTAATCGGGAATTTCTGCATATGCATGTCAGATATTTGGAATTCAATTGCAGATGTCTCGAATTCAATTTCAGATATCTCGAATTAGAATTGCAGATATCTTGAATTTAATTTCAGATATTTTGAATTCAATTTTGGATAACTCGAATTCAATACAGATATCTGAAGTAGAATTTCAGATATCTCGAAATCTATTTTAGATATCTCGAATTCAATTCAAATATCTGAAATAAAATTTCAGATATATTTAGAATTAAATTTAAGATATCTCGAATTTAATTTTAGATATCTGAAATTGAATTCAATTTCAGATATCTCGAATTAGAATTTCAGATATCTTGAATTCAATTTCAGATATCTCAAATTCAATTTTGGATATCTCGAATTCAATTTCAGATATCTGAATTAGAATTTCAGATATCTCGAAATCTATTTTAGATATCTCGAATTCCATTTCAGATATCTGAAATAAAATTTCAGATATCTCGAATTAAATTTAAGATATTTCGAATTTAATTTTAGATATCTCAAATAGAATTTTAGATATCTAATATACGAAACAATTTAAGATATCTAAAATTCCCGATTAAATGTTAGAATGGCTTTCCGTACGGTCGTGCTTAAATACACGAGCATATTTATATAATAAGCCATATCGGCATGATCAGTGTACTTTTTATAGAACCTTAAATCAGAGACCCATTCTAACAAATTTCGGAATCCCTCCCCATCCCTTGAAAACTCCTGGAAATTATAGACTTTTAATAGCTCAAATCATCCGCTCTATGATACTTCGTGTTATATCTCCTCCCCCTCCCCACCCCCTCAACAATAAAAAAAAAGTATATTATACGGTAAACTTCTCTCTAGTTTCACAGGAAAGGGTGCCATCAACGCGCTTAGCAACACTACAACAAAATGGAAAAATATTTTACTAAACGATGGGTACAAACAAACGCATTCAATATTTGTTTAAAAGGATAAATTAGGATAAATTGCTACAAAAGCGTTGAAAGTCTATATTATAGAGCACAGATGTTGTTGCTTAATTTAAAAAAAAAAGTGGAAAAAAGGTAATTTTATTGGTATTCAACAATATTTGTGGAAGAACTATAATACAAAGGACATAATATGGGTATTATGTGAGTAACATATAGTGATGACACCATAGTGGTCATACAACCAAAGTTCTGGATGAGATATACAACTCCATCTGGGAGTCCTCCCCGGAAAAAAATAGACGAGTAGTGGTGCATTCTGCTGAATATTTAGGTAAAAATAAGTTGTATAACTATTTCTACTTGCAAGGTTGTGCAAATTACACTTTTTATTAGCAAACCCAAAACACCCAAGGATCCGCGACTGCTATGAGTGACTGAACTGCGTAGTCTAACACAAGTAAAGAAGTCAAGTGATCCACTAACAAGCTACACAAAGTCAATATTTGTAAACATTGATGTCTTGTTTATTGACACTTTTTAATGCCTTTGTTTGTACATTATTTATTGTTCGTAACAGCTATTTGCTTCATATCATTTCCTGACGATGGTTTGGTTTCTTCTCCTTTGAATGACGGTGTAATAACCCCTACCCCATAAAATGTTGTCATAGATTATTTATATAGAGAATAGCATTAATCATTAGCTGCACTATTCGCTGCATCGCATGAACACATTACTACACAACAATGCATCACACTGCACTGCATGACTACGCAAAACTTAATAACACTGCATTGTATGACCACTTGACTACACAACACTTCACCAAACTGCACTGCATAACCACATAAGTACATAAGACTCCATCACGATGTACTACTACATGAATAAATGACTACTCCAAATTTCATCGCACTGCACTGCCTGACTACATGACTACGCAAGCCACCATCATATTTTACTACATGACTACACAAGTACGCAAAACTTCATCACACCGCACTGCCGCTACATAAGTACACAAATCTTTCTCGCACTACACTACCATATGACAAGGTTGTCGCATTTGCTATTCCGTGCTATCCGATGGGCCCTTAAGTACATTTTTTCAAGGTGTGACTTTCTGTGGTATCGACTCTCATCTGAAATTGCAGAGATGCTATACTTTCGGTCGCCCATTTTATGTTGATTGAAACATTGATCTATCCAGCAAAGTAAAATAAAACAATTTTTTTCCCCGGCCAAACTGCACATCGCATGGGTGTATTAATTTTCTTGAGAGATCTGTTACAGAGCTTTACAAATCTTTGCTTTGATTAAGAGAGTAGATCGCACACATTAGGACCAATATGACAGCGCCCTCTGTTTTGAAGCTAAGGAGTACCATTGTGTAGCATACGCCTTTTGAAAGCCCCATTGACTTACGCACTAAATCGAAAAGTATTGTGATCTGTATATCTAACAGAAGTTCTCACTAGCTAAACGCTACCCATCACTGGACAGCTGACAAGTTGACCATTTGCGTCACCACCAAGTTTTTGTATCATGGATTGCAGATTTTTGTTGGTACGCTACTCCTGAGAGGCCTTAAAGGGTGCAACATTGGCTCAATTGAACCGATTTTTGTACCACATGCGCTACCATTCAAGATCTTTAACATGCAAGCCACAACAACCAGAACCTGATTGATAACATATCAAGAAAGATTTTCTCAAGCTGCTTACTGGCACTTTTGCTGAGATGAGAGAACACTCGGGCGAATCGATATAGACTCCAATAGGAGTATGCCACCATTGGCAGTGGCTATGTGATAAACAGATTAAGACTTGATATCCATCATATAACAAAACGAACTTTTTGCGATCGTTTCAAAGGAGTTCTAAACGTTAACATTTGTACCTCGTGAATTACCAATATCTGTACATGGAATAGAAAAATGCTCCGATTTTAGTAGTGAAATCACGTCTACGATCTTAATCATACCTGAACAAGAGAGTGCTTTCTATCATATTTAAACGGGCGCTCTCACTAAAATCACGACACGATTTAATGGATAAAATCTAAATTTGTTTTGTTTTTCATCCTTTAAAGTCATCGATTTAAATGCTATATATTTATATCTACCTCTTTAGATGGAGCAGTTAAGGAAACGAAGCCCCCAGCCGATGTCGTCCAACTTATGACAAGTTGCCCAGACGGTTGGCCTTTTGAGGTTGTGAGTCGAGATGACAAAGGTTCACCGTTAATGCAAGTTTGCAGAAGTGTAAAACAAGATGGTAACTGGCGATGTGCTGAAGGTTGGCAGAGATTGGAAGAGGAGATGACATGTGTTCCAAAACAGAGCAATCCCCATAGCAACGAGTTACCTCGCGATCTCGTGAAGCAGCCAAAATACGCTCCATTATCAGACGAACGTAAGTTACTTTTTATACACATTCCAAAAGTTGGAGGAACATCTCTAGAAACTTCATTTCTTTTTGACGACAGACGGAGAGCACTCGGAGGTGTGTACCTTGGTGGTCATTCTAAAATAAAAGACTTCGACCAGGAATTCTTCCGGAGTTACCATAATTTTGGCATCAGAGCTTTACAAATCTTTGCTTTGATTAAGAGAGTAGATCGCACACATAAGGGCCAATATGACAGCGCCCTCTGTTTTGAAGCTAAGGAGTACCATTGTGTAGCATACGCCTATTGAAAGCCCCATTGACTTACGCACTAAATCAAAAAGTAATGTGATCTCTATATCTAACAGAAGTTCTCACTAGCTAAACGCTACCCATCACTGGACAGCTGACAAGTTGACCATTTGCGTCACCACCAAGTTTTTGTATCATGGATTGCAGATTTTTGTTGGTACGCTACTCCTGAGAGGCCTTAAAGGGTGCAACATTGCCTCAATTGAACCGATTTTTGTACCACATGCGCTACCATTCAAGATCTTTAACATGCAAGCCACAACAACCAAAACCTGATTGATAACATATCAAGAAAGATTTTCTCAAGCTGCTTACTGGCACTTTGCTGAGATGAGAGAACACTCGGGCGAATTGATATAGACTCCAATAGGAGTATGCCACCATTGACAGTGGCTATGTGATAAACAGATTAAGACTTGATATCCATCATATAACAAAACGAACTTTTTGCGATCGTTTCAAAGGAGTTCTAAACGTTAACATTTTTACCTCGTGAATTACCAATATCTGTACATGGAATAGAAAAATGCTCCGATTTTAGTAGTGAAATCACGTCTACGATCTTAATCATACCTGAACAAGAGAGTGCTTTCTATCATATTTAAACGGGCGCTCTCACTAAAATCACGACACGATTTAATGGATAAAATCTAAATTTGTTTTGTTTTTCATCCTTTAAAGTCATCGATTTAAATGCTATATATTTATATCTACCTCTTTAGATGGAGCAGTTAAGGAAACGAAGCCCCCAGCCGATGTCGTCCAACTTATGACAAGTTGCCCAGACGGTTGGCCTTTTGAGGTTGTGAGTCGAGATGAAAAAGGTTCACCGTTAATGCAAGTTTGCAGAAGTGTAAAACAAGATGGTAACTGGCGATGTGCTGAAGGTTGGCAGAGATTGGAAAAGGAGATGACATGTGTTCCAAAACAGAGCAATCCCCATAGCAACGAGTTACCTCGCGATCTCGTGAAGCAGCCAAAATACGCTCCATTATCAGACGAACGTAAGTTACTTTTTATACACATTCCAAAAGTTGGAGGAACATCTCTAGAAACTTCATTTCTTTTTGACGACAGACGGAGAGCACTCGGAGGTGTGTACCTTGGTGGTCATTCTAAAATAAAAGACTTCGACCAGGAATTCTTCCGGAGTTACCATAAATTTGGCATCATCCGCCACCCATGTTCTCGATTAATATCGACATGGAGTTACTATTCTCAAAACTTGGGAAATAGTGGTGACGCCCTTTGGACACAAAAATTCATGAGCGAAGCATCAAAGTCATCTTTTGATTGGTTTGTCGAAAATACTCTGTATCCCGGGGGACAAGTTCGCGTTAATAACCAAGTTCATCTTCAAACACAGGTCGGTATGATATTTGACGACAATGGTAACCTCGCTTTGAATCAAGTACTAGTGTTTGAAACTTGGAATGAGAGTATCAACGAGCTCGGTAGACGGATAAACACTGACGTGAGTTCTCTCAAAGAGACTCATAAATTATCGAGTAAACATAAGAGTTGTCCCGAGATGTACACGCCCAAGACGTGGCAGAAAATGATCCAGTTATACGCTATGGACTTTTGTGTGCTCGGGTATTCAACCAATTTAACTGAAGTTGACAAATATCCATCTTTGAATGATCAAAACTACGAATTAACTCAACGTTACAAAACTTGTACTGTGAAATTGGAATTAAAACTGAACAATGCAAAACAGGCGAAACATATCGATTCACTAAACAAATCAGATTTACATAAATCAGTGCAAGAGGAAGGTGAGTGCACTATCTACACATATTATCAACCAATAAAAGGTCAACCCGTGGATGAACTCACTCTTAAAGCGTGGAAATCTGCGTGGTCGGACGCTGGTTGGCGTCCTCGAGTGATATCGGAGGATGACGCTCGGAAACATCCGGAATATATATCTCTACGCACCAGGTTTGAACGATTACCAACGATAAATGTAAAAGAGTATGAAATGTCTTGTTTTATGAGACACGTTGCCATGGCAGCAGTTGGCGGCGGATGGATGTCTGATTACGATGTTTTACCATTTCATTTACCTAAATGTACCAAACCATTCAACCGTGGCGAATTCACCGCGTATAATCTATACACACCTAGCCTCGTCTCGGCAAACAGTTCTGAGTATACTCGTGTTGCGACCTTGATGGCTGATATCAATTGGCGCGACAGTCCCGAGGTCTTCTCCTACGAGGGACAATTTCACGTTTCCGATATGCACGTATTGAAAAAGTTGTTCAAAGACAGGAAGTTACAGACCATGAGGGTCGTGATGGAGGCCAAAGTAATTTTCAAAAATCCCTTTAGCTGTGACCTTTTGCTAAATAACAGGGCCACCACGAAAGACATGCCAAAGCCATGGGCGGTGCATTATTCCCATGAATCTTTAAGAATAATTCGAAAAGCTAACATGTCTTCCCTCTGGCCAGGATCATCTTGGAATAGCAAAAGTTTTAATAAAAGAATTGATGATAAAAGAGGGAAATTTATGGCAGATTCTATCAATTATCTTAGAGAAACGTGCATGACAGATGCGGAAATTGTGCTCGCTTAAATTAAAAACAGCGGTTGTACTGTTATTTTTCTCGCTTTAAAACTAGTTTAGCTAATATGTTGAAAGGATGTCATAACAGATGGTTAAAGTCTTGAAAAAGCCATCATTGGCATTATAAAAAGAACATAAATATTGATTCTTTATCTTAAGCAGTAGGTAGGGGTGGGGGTCCAAAAAGTGTTCAGAGCAATAATTGTCACTGCAAGCGACAATATCAACACCAGTGCACAACATTGCGTAACGATTACTGCCCTCGACTCCCACAATGTCAAACATAAATATTAAAAATTAATCGAAACTGCATATATCTAATGGTTTTCGAAGGGGTTTTAAGCAAAAGTTTTAAAATTCCTTTAAAATTATCGCAATTAAACATTTTGAATATTTTTGTAAGATGTCTATATAAGACGAATTAAATATATACATATGAAGACTGTATTCGTACATGTCGATTAAATGTTATTTTTTGTAGACACTACTTTGCTGTATATATTACATGGAAATATGAATTAAACAGATCGCACATAATTTAGTTACTGTAGGGTAATGGTGCTTATGTGTGCATCCAAAAGGTAATTATTCATCCAATCAGATTGAATACTGTATCATTATGACGACGTAATAACCATCTCACGCTCCTTGTTTGTAAATGGTTTTCACCTTGTGGTAATTTTTGCATATTTAGCAGTTTTTTCTCACTCTGTCACAGGCTTTTACGCAAGCGACACCTTTGAAAATCCAAGAAATACTACCAAGTATATTACGGTACCTTTCCGTATGTACGTATACGAAGCTAATAGCATCTTCACCGTTATGAAAATGTATGCTGTAAAACGATACTAAATCAAAGCATTGGCGTTTTAACTATGCATGATGATGGAACCTCTATGACTTTGATACTTTTAAGAAAAGTCACCCAAGAAATTTCACACATGTCACCTTGGGCACGAAAACCAATCAGAAACTTCAATGCATTTTGCATTCTGGTTGTATAAGCGATCATATTTCATAAATTTGAAGGTCATTTGAGGTCAAGAGAAGTCATTTTCTATTTAAATTTGAATGATTGTCAACCAAGGTTAATCAAGAAAAATATTTTTGTCGTCATGTGAGAGCCCAAAATAGGGCCTTCTGTAAAGTTTTCAGTTATGATGAAATATAGGCCACATGTAATATGCAATGATCATGAAATTTGTTTCAATTTTTAGTATTCATGACCAGCTTGGTGTTAGTAGCAAATTTTTTTGTATTAATTTTCCATTTATTTTGGGAAATAATTCCACGCGTGGGAGACGTCATCGAGTCAAATATTTACTTGCTATCTAGGCTTGGTATTGTAGTTCGATGTCATTCTTTGTGAAAGGACTACTTGGCAGATTTGCCAATGAGCTTTTCAACAGTTTGCTTGTGGCATACGACATGTAAGAATGACCTATATTGTGGGAGCCGATTTCTACTAAACTTTTCTGTGTGGTACGTTTCACTTGTGGTACTTTTCAGAAAATGTGTGTACAGTAATTTCAAGTTTTATTGATAAAAGCAAACTTTTCAAAAGCAAATATATACTGAAACACTAAATTAAGAAATAGACAAAATGCATAAATATAATCTGCTACTAAGTTGAAAATAAATAGAAGAACCTTAAGAAAACTACTGAAGGCTGGTGTCAAAAGTTCCCCAGGTACAGATTAAAACATATATGGTAGGATTGGACGCAAAACAACAACAAAGGAAAGGAAAAGAAAGGTTACATAACGACAATGACAACCAATAAGCCTACACTCTTAAAACAGTTGTGTAAATAGTTATACACAGGCTCTGTGTAAATGTCATTTTACACAATTGTGATTGAAACTAGTACTTGGTTGTGTAGTTCGAGCTATGTTCGTCAGTTACACAACCACTTTCCAGCTTTAATTTTAATGTATAAATTTATTCAGTATTGTAAGCAGATTATAAAATTTAAATCAGTTTATAATTTCATTTTCACTTTACTTTTAATTTTTCCTGGATTTTTTAGTTAAGTAAAACTGTTTTTTTTAAGATTTCGTAGCTTTATCTGGCAATATACTGCCGCGCGGGATTTTTATATATCACTACACTGCACTTTACTGACGCCGTTCTATCAGTCATCAATACTTACGCTGGTAACCGTCTGCTGTTATAATTACCTTTTTTACCTGTCAACGATGAACTTTGTCCAAGAAAAACTTACAGAATGGGGTCTTTCTCATATGCAGGACATATCTGAAGGTTAGTTGAAAATATTTCTTGAAATTAATTTGGTTTGCCAACGCAACTTCGTGCAAATCACAGGCTCTCGTAGTCGTACAGTATAGTATACAGACTATTAATAGGCCTAGTACTATTTAGTAGTAATACTAGTACAAGTAATTATTACTACCGTTAGACCTAACTTTACACAGTATAGGCCTATATCTAGTACAGTAGTACTAGTAGGCATATATAGCCTAGGCATACTAGTTTGTTTATCAACGAAAGCGTTTTATTTATCAAAATAAACGGCTGCTCCGACTCTCTTGCACTTATTTATCAATAAAATATTATAGGATATTTCTAAAATCCTGCATTAAAATAGGCTTTTTGATTTTGATTTGAAAAAGAAAATTACTCATGACTAGAGTAGAGGCTACAATTTAAATACAATCGTAGAAATCATGAAGATAGGCCTATCCTGATTTGATGTCTTACTTCTAAATCTAAGCCTAAACAAAACAAACCAGGGTTGTTCCCAGGAATTTCTCCCCTTTGAAAAACTGATGTTGCTCAGATGCCAGGTTTAATAAGTTATGCTTCTTAAGTTATACTAGTACTAAGCCCTTGGATTTGGAGCTGATGATGTCGTTGAATATTTCCCCTGTGACGGCCTTTTTATAAAGTTTAGGCCTATAATTATACATTATTTTTAATGAAAAGGACAACTAAGTTTTCTAAAATTGCTAAGTATTATGAATGCATGTCTGCTTCATTTTCTGACTCATTTTCATCCTGTAGGCCTATAGGCATATAGTCTTTTCCTAGGATGCTGATTCATTGAAATTTGATGTACAGTAGACTCTTTATTAATTTTGTTTAGTCGCAACATGATTAATAATTGTCGCGATTGATCAAGTACTGTAAAGATACAGTAGCAACGTACATGCACTCGTTAGGCAGTAGCCTTTGTCGTGCGTAGTACAATAGAACCAGACTATCACTGCGGTAACACTGATCAAGACAACGTTAGTTCTCTGATCACTACATGAACTGGCACCAGCTTCGGAAGTATGTATTCTTCAGTGGCACCAGCTAAACAGCTTTCAAGTTTGAAGCTAGCCACTAACAGCCGTCATTCATCTACGTAGTTGATCATATTTTACTATTATCAGCTGCGTTATGCAATGGCACTTTGTGACCGCTAGCGTCAACGATGCTGACACCTTGCGCAATCATAAATGCAGTGATCAGATCACATTCGTTAATAGGCTATAGTCAATCAAAGTCCCAACCAACTATGTACAGCAGTTTTGTTGTTTAGCTGTACATCTAGCCTAAACTACCAAGCACAGCACTAAATTGGTTACTGTATTCAAATCAAACTTGGATTATACTTCAGCAGAACTTTTCATAGAGCATTATGAATCTGCTGTGCACTACAGTAAGTTTAAATTACGTAAGTCGCGTGCAAAGCGTAGTGTAGGCTAGGCCTATGTAGTGAACTATATGAACCGATGCTTTCGGCATGTTTGCTGTTGAAGTTTGCATAACTAACTATCACAATAGAAAGTCACATAGATTAGGCAATTGCTATTGTAACCCAAGAATGCTAATGTTAATACTGTACAGCAAAGGCTAGAAGCCTCAACCTATTTCTTTAATATAGAAATCATTGATTAATTACTGCAGCTTTCCCTTGGGAAAGGGGATATTGAATGCCATAGGGCAATCTTGTGTGCATTTGCACTAAAGGCTGAGTGTTTTCAGTTTGGGCCTCTGTCATTGTGATGATTTCAGTTTGGATATGAAGATAAAACAGACTCTCAAACAGCTTGAATATTGGATGTAAACTTATATAGACTGTTTAATTGTTAATGGATGCACAAAATCCTATCAAAGCTTATCCCTCTGTGTAGTTTTGTCATGCACTCTGACCTTCTGTAAGTGCAGAAGTTACAGTATAACTTTTAATTAATGACAATGAAAGGGTAGGTCACAGATTTGCAAAAGAAACAATTTCCATGTTCTGATAGTAACAGGGAATAC
>JAIPMN010059028.1:0-12304 GCA_020650975.1 Apostichopus californicus
ATTGTTATTATTATTATTGTTATTATTATTATTATTATTGTGATTATCATTGTTATAATTATTATTATTATCGTTAATATTATCAGTATTTTTATTTTATTATTAAATTTAAAAGCTCATATGAATATGCATGCTATGTTATTGACATAACGCATGATAGCGCACGCGTACAACTAAGAATGATGTGAATAGTATTAGAAATTCTTTCATTCGTCAAATAGTCTATGCCTGGTGTGATATTTCATTCTCTACTCTAACAGAAAATTTCGGTAACCAAGTCATTTGGAACAATTCTCATATTCGTATCGACAACAAAATTGTTATGAATCACATTTTAATGGATAGCAATGTTATTTATGTTAGTGACCTGTTTGATGAGCATAATAAGCCGCTAACTTTTGTAAGGTTCAAACAGGTTTTTAATGCTGATATACCTTTTACTTTGTATTGGGGTTTAATAAGTGCAATTCCCTAGTGGTGGAAAAGGTCAAGTTGCCATAGTACTGATGTTATGAACAACAATACTATCATGTATTTTAATGCCATTCGGGCTAGCTCTATCTCTCAGCATATCTATAAAATGTATTTACATCGTTTATCAAAAGTTCCGACTGCAAGAGAGAAGTGGAGTTTCTCCTTTAAAGATCTGACCAAAAAAGACTGGGACAGGTTTTTTAAGATTCCATACTACACTGTATTAGATGCAAAGCTCCAATACTTTCAGTTTAAATTTTTACACCGTATTATTGCAACAAATAAACTTTTAGTGTTGATGGGTATAAATGATACAGAGGTTTGTTCCTTCTGCAACAGAGAAACTGAGAATATCGAGCATCTATTTTGGGACTGTAATTTTACTGGGTCTTTCATATTAGACGTAGAGAATCGGTTTTTAAAGCAACAGTTCTTCTTTTCAAAACGAAATATTTTTTTTCGGGTACGGAAATGGTTAAAGTCACCCATATAATTTTCTTATAATACACATGAAATGTTATATTTATGATTGTAAGCGAAATAAGAACTTACCAAATATTTGCGATTTTTTCTATAAATTTAAGTTTGCAATTGATGTTGAACGTTATATCCATTCAAAATCAAGTAAGTGTAAGAAAGATAAAGTAAGTTATATTCAATTACAACATGCATTTTCTGAATGCCCAGAGTTGTTCCGTTCTTGAAATGTCATAAAAACATGAATAAATGGAGAAAAAATTATTATTACTCTGATTATTATGATTATGATTATGATTATGATTATGATTATTATGATTATTATGATTATGATTATGATGATTATGATTATTATGATTATGATTATGATTATGATTATTATGATTATGATTATGATTATTATGATTATTATTGTTATTATTATTATTATTATTAGTATTATTAGTATTATTATTAATATAAGTATTATTATTAATATAAGTATTATTATACTTATTAATGATATTATTATTATTGTGACTATCATTGTTATGATTATTATTATTATCGTTAATATTATCAGTATTTTTATTTTATTATTAAATTTAAAAGCTCATATGAATATGCATGCTATGTTATTAACATAACGCATGATAGCGCACGCGTACAACTAAGACGCCGATGATATCATACGTGGCACAGAGACAATTGTTCAACGTTACATCGAGTTCTCCTTGTTCAGTCGCATCTCTAGGTAAGATCGTCTTTAAATCCTACCATTTGCTTAAATTAATCACTTCTAAGCCTGATAAATGTTTTGAGGTCTTAAATATGTTGGTTTTATTCGTAGATGACCTGTTGTTAAGTATCAAATAAGTAGGAGATAAACGGTTCATCTGTATCGTTTGTGAAATTAATAACCACTTGCACTACATACGTAATTCAACACGCATTCAACATCAATGTACTGTGTGTATGCCTGAGTAGCGTGATATCTACCGTAGAGGACATCGTTACTTCAGTATTGACAATGTTGACACGTTATTTTCCGTCAGGAATTGTAAGCTATTCTATGAGGTAAATGGACATGGGATGAAGTACTACAGTTGTTTGACAGTTGATATTAATGAAATATGTTAATTTAGAGTTCCGGTACGACACATGAGCTACCATTTTGAAGATGTTTATGGGTGTAGCATTTGTTGATGCTTGATTGAAGTGAGCAGCTCAATGGTTAGCGAGGCGTTAGCTGCGGGGATCATTGTGAGTGACGTCACGATTGATGTCGCAATAGGGGATTCCCGCATTGCATCATCTCCTAAGTACAGTTTGGATTGCTGCTGTAGTGCATTGGGTTGAATTGAGTTATTCTGTGTGTTCGTTAAGACCTTAGTGAAGTTAATGTGTATTCGCTTGATAATAAGGAAAGCTATGTATGTACATAATTAGTTCTAGCAAACAGTAAATTAGGTGGAATCACCAAAAAGTCCTGAAATTAGATCTTTAGTAAGATGACTAAGTTAAATAAGATGTTAATTAAAGACACATAATTACGATGCCTAAGGAGAGCAAGTTACTTTGTACATATATGATCCAAGACACTGAAATAAACATAAACTTGCATTATTGTCATTGTTTAACGTTACAACTAGTTTTAATTTATTGCTCTCTCTTCTGTAGCTCCTCAATGAGGGTGTATTAGTTTAGCGGCCTGACGGTAACAACTACGATAATGTTGATACTTTCTCGTTTTCGGCAGGAACAACATTGCTTAAAACAAATATAAACAACTATATGCTATAATCATCATGATTATAGCTGTTGTTTTTTTTTTTTATATATGGCTGGAAGACCTTGCGGACCTTCCGAACCAGGTTCGCAGGACGACTGTATACTGTAAAGTCATTTTAGATATATCTTTCACTTTTACTTGTTTCTTATCTTTGCAGTGTGTCAGGGGGTTCATTTAATTCTTACCCAATGCTCTCTTGATTTTGACCAATTATCCGTCCAATTTCATGTTTAAATACATGGTGCCACCAGACCAGTGGTGAAACAGAAAATCTATGTTATGTTGTTTATTCTGTCTGCTACATCCTCACACTAATTTCACCCATTCGTGACACATGCAATAGTAAGGGGGAGACAATTTAAGGCTGGGTTTTTCTTTCGAAGCTTGCTTAATTATCTTGCGATGATAACGTAATTTTCAATGAACTTAATAATCATCGCTTATGTTGTCAGTGATGACTGGTTTTACGGACTCACTAAACACACCAACATTTTGTTTAGAACAACAAATCTCAACAACACAAACAACAATTTAAGCTAATGTAGATGGAATATATGCTTTCCAAATTCCGATAATGGAAATGGATTCTTGAACAATTACAATATTTTATTCTTAACTGGTAATTGGTACAAGATAATCCCGATCAATCCTCTAGTATAGACCTTTCATATTGCAATAAATTTATATATTATATCTTGAAATGTATGATGTTATTGTTCGTGTAGACATTGTGCTTTGAACCATTTTGCACGTCGTCAGAATCCGAGTAACAATTAAGATCATAATTCTTGACCTAATTGGAGTGAAATATATTTTGTCCGGCTCTGTTTTACATTTTCATAGTTACTCTGGCTCACACAAAAATAACATAATTGTTATCGCAATCGTGGTTGTCATCATTATGGAATGATTATCATCTTTAAATCTTCATAACCACCGCTATCACCGTTACCGTCACCACCATTAATACCAACACTATTTATTTATTAATATGATAATGTGTCAAATATATAATTTTTTGATAGCTGATTGCCTTTTCTTTTTTTCAGACAAGATAAGCGGACAAAAAAACAAACAAAATGGCCAATGCATCTCCCGCTACCGAAACTTTATCGGATAACACCAAAATGAGTAAGTTCTTTCTGCTTCCTGATGATCACATTGTCTATAGATTAGCTTAATCCACGAATCCGTGGGCAGCGACATATTTACATCATTTTCTGTTTCATCGCTGCCTATAAGGAGAATATGATACTTTAGTTCGTTGGTCTCAGTTGCCATAGCAACTCATACCATGGTTTCAGTTCACATATTTCAGTAGCGATTCTCGGGGGTCACACGTGGTGGGGTGACAGAGTGTGACCAGAACTCTACTACTTTTGAAGGGGTAAAACTCCACATGTATATATGTGTGAATGTGTATGTGGTTTACATTTGCATTTTATTTTTATCAAAAACTCCTTCAAATCGGAAATCAATAGGAAGGTACACAATGATGAGAGCCTGTGTCTGCAGACCAAAAACGAAAGATATAAAATAAAGCGAGTATATTGAATTGATATGCAATATTAATATGTGAACGTCAAGTTACAACAAAATATGTGGTTACCATAGTAACCAAGGTAAAAGTTAAAGGGTTCAAAGGACAAATCAATATTTTCTGAGTAATTCTTTGTCAAAAGTGCTCCTTTCAAACTACTCAAAGTTTATAGGAATGTTTCTCACGATGGGGACTCTCACAGTGAAACGATAAGGTCATTTTGCTGTCACGCCAAGGTGTAATACTGAATAGACAGGTATCCTTACATTTTTAACAGTAAATACATATCAAACTATGTGGTTACTATAGGCATTGGTTAAAATGTTTGAAATGAAAGAATTTGGTGTATCAAAGAGCACCAAAACGAATGATATAGGTAGAATTAAGCAAACAGGGACTTTCTCTGCAAGAGCTCCATGGGAAAACGTTCAATTTAATCGAAAGTGTCACAGATGTGATGGGGTATGCCATGTACTATCAGATATGTCGTGACCATGTAAACCGAGTTGAAAGATCAATTAAAGGTCAACAGTGAATGTGAAATTAAAGAAACATGGTCTTTGTGCCACAGCTCCATATGAAAGCGTATATATGTAGTAGATCGGTGGTTTCGTGGTCTTTTTGTAACACAAGATAAGTTTTAAGCAGACTCTTCGTTGTTTATACATCGCGCTATCCAGCTCCAACGCGAGGAATGTTCGCATGTAGGCTACTCTAACGTTTACAATCGGACAGTTCTGCGAAGCCTAAGCTTCTCGGTACTACATTCTGCTCTGACATCGATTCCTCCAAGTTTCATCTTTCGGTGTTCCGAATACTTTTCAAGTTTCCTTTTACTGTAAGTTTGATCCGTGAATTTTATTTCAGTTATTGCGAAGAACAGTTTATGAACTGTGGTTTGAGTGTGAGAGTATATTATGTGCAACGCTATACGTATACCAACTGGGCATGGTACAATAGGCTATATACGTTCGCATTGTGTACCTTATATAGGCTATCACATGTTCGTGTAGAAAGAGAAAACTAATAACTACAAGGCCAGTGTATCAAAATCTTTCACCAGACAATTCCTTTAAGAGTTTCACGGCTGGGTGGACTTGTCGAAATAACTTAAGTACATAAGGGCAAAACGGACCTCCACTCTAAGAAATGACATTCAACATTGAAATGAAGGCGGCGGTATACTCTCATATCCTTCTTTATACACAAAGAAAAAGACCAGTACACTCGTGCGCCAGCACATGCCAGTATGTTTACTATTTTTGGTTCCTTGCTTTTTGCAAAGCAAGGAACCTGGCGTGTGTGTGTGGGTGTGTGTGTGTGTGTGTATGTGACGCTTGGCTTGTGTACACGATATCTCAATAAGGAAATGATGTCCAAACTTGGTGGGTGAATAGCAATAGCTCATAGTGAAAGGAAGATCCCTATTGTTTTTGGTGCCCGCAAAGGTCTCCAAAGGTCAGTTATGGTCAAAAATGCCAAATATTAAAAATGCAACAACTCCCAGTGCAAAAATCTGATGCAGTTAATATTTTGAGACGAGCTGTGAATGGGGTAAGGTATCATTTTCAAACATAACGGTCATGTGATCCAAGGTCAACAAATGTCAATTAGGGGTCGAAAACTAGTATTTTTGCAATAACTTGAGAACCAAGTGACGGTCAAGGTTGGGAGTTACGCTATTGTAATCCAGTAGTCGACCTGCATCTAGGTGACCTTTGACCTCAAGTTGACCTCCGGTGACCTGTATTAGTTTATTTGGTTATTTGAATTTTCGTGGCCATAAAAAATCATGGGTTGACCCCTGTGCGATCTTCGTGTGCGAAGTTATCAGAGGTCAAGGTTTTTTATTTTTTAATAAGTAAGGTTAGGATGGTCGTACAGTACAGACTTGTCATGTTGCTTTTTGGAATCAGCATGTCAAACTACATCAGACCGTCAGGTCAAAGGTCAAATTTTGAAAAATGTGCTCATTTTAGGAGATACGGGGCAAAACAAAAAACGTTGTCAATATTTTGATATATGATAGAGCTCTTTGTGCTCTATAGAGGAAACCAACTCCTGCTTCAATCGGACACCCGGTTCTCAAATTATGAGGGACCAAAGGTTGGTTTTGATAACTTTTTAGCAATAACATTGTGTGTGTACATTGGAGCACATACAATTTTAGGAGAGGTTTCACATCATTGAGGGGAATATTTTTGATAAAAACCATCAGGTCATCCAAGGTAATTCAAGGTTGCTTATGTGCACAAAACTGCCAACTTATGCTAATTTAGTAACATCTTCTCGTCACAAAGTCTGACATGGCTGATATATTGGGACAAGTTGTGAATGAGGTAGGGGCACGTTTTCCAAAATAACCGTTATGTGATCCAAGGTCACCTAAGGTCAAATATTGGTCACAATGTGTTTTTCTTTTGCAATTACTTGTGAAACTACCACTGACAGGGTCCGACATGGTTGATATTTTGGGAATAGTTGTTAATGGGGTAAGGGATCGTTTCCAAACACAACTGTAATGTGATCCAAGGTTGCCAAAGGTCAACTATGAGTCAAAATGTGTGTTTTTGGCAATAACTTGTGAAACTACCATTGACAGGGGCTGACATGGGTGATATTTGTGGACTAGTTGTGAATGGGGTAAGGGATCGTTTCCAAACATAACAGTCATGTGATCCAAGGTCAACAAAGGTCAATTACTGGTCTGGTCAAAAACTAGTATTTTTGCAATAACTTGAGAACTAAATGTCCATCAAAGTTGGGAGTTACGCTCTTGTAATCCAATAGTCGACCTGCATTTGGGTGACTGTTGACCTCAGGTGACCTGTATTAGCTTCTTTTAAGTTGATTATTTGAATTTGAATTTTTGTGGTCATATACCGATCTCAATTGTCCATAAGTTGACTCTTCTGCAATCTTTGTGTGCTTACTTATTAGAGATCAATGTTTTGTTGGTTATAAAAAGTCTTAATAAGTACAGATAGGATTTCTGTGATTTCTGTAAAAAGAGCCAACTCTTGCTCATATCAGACACCTGGTCCTCAACAGGTTTTCAAAAGGACCAACGGTTGATTTGTGATATTTTAGTCAATATTATGGTGTGTGCACATCGGACCACATAACTATTTTAGGACAGTGCTGCTCCCTTGTAAATATTCCTTACAGGCAAGAAACCATAGTGCCCTTGGGCTCTTGTTTTCAATAAAGAACAATTTTCTAATCATACTGAGTCAAGACCGTTCATGTTTCGTAAAATTCTCTTTACAGATTTTGGCAGGTTTAAGGTACGCCTAGCCGAGCTCCTCACAACTGAAATCATACTCAGTCTTGCAACGTTCTTCATGTTTCCTCCTGCTAAGATTGACGAGTTACGACATGCGAAAAAGAGCCCCGGGCTACTCATGGTCTCCTTAATGGAAGAAAGGGGTCAGATAAAGCCTTATGACATCTCACCCTTGTTAACTGCTCTTGATAAATTGGGACTTCAGGGTTTACTAAGCACCCTGCAGGATATTATCCCTGGATCCGAAGGTAAGGTGTAGTGCGATATATATCTGACTAGAGACTGACACATGTACGACCAAACAAATGACGGAATACAATGCCTGCCTACAGGGTAAAATGTAGGCTAGTCTGTTATAATTTTAAACTACGTTATGTGTTAACAACTAAATATTTGTCATCATTGCCAAGTCATTGTCAAACACAACACAAACAAAACGACTTCTGCAAGTTAGCTTGCGTACTGTAAATATCACAGCAGTTTAGTTCATAACTTGAAAAAAAAATTAACTTTGATTGATTAGGATCATAATTACAAACGTTAATCAGCTAAATGTAAGCTTTATATTCAGTATACTTACCATATTTAATGTATGTAACGTTTTCTCAGTGATAATATGACACTATATTAGTCGTTACAGAATTTGTACTATTATTATTATTAATATTATTATCATAATTTTTATCGTCATCGTCATCATGACCATCGATCATGATTAGGAACCAATTGCAAGTAAGTAACAAAGACTAATATACTGTTGTAAAAGCTACATATGTTTTTATTATTTTGAGAACAGATAAGACATGCCTGTTTGTACGATACCTCAAGACATTTTACAAACAACTTTACAGCAAGATCAATCCAATACCTTACATCCGCGAAAAGGTGTTTCGTGTGAATGACATATTTGTAGAAGGTGGTATTGAAATGCACGGAAGATGCAATACAGGAAGGGAACGTCCATTGGAAGGAAGTAGAACGGAAGCCGTAAAGCTAAACTCATACCGCGATGTATTTAACGATGACATAATATCTTCAAAGCGAATACTGTTAGAGGGCGATCCTGGTTATGGTAAATCAACGTTTACATTACAAGCTGCTTATGACTGGTGCAATGCATCTGATTCATCTCCATTGAAAGATGTGTCTATCTTTATCTTGCTTCCACTAAGACTCCTCGGTGGTATATTGTCAGTTTGTCAAGCGATCAAATTGATGCTGATGCCAGGTGAATCAAAACTAACAGAGGAAGACATTATGGACATTCTGTTAAACAGCCGGTGCGTATTGCTTATTTTGGATGGGTATGATGAGTATCCAGACAAAGATAACTTTGGTAAATCAGAAATTATGAAAATCATCGCTGGTAATATGTTTGCGAACTTTAAGGTAATAACATGTACAAGGTCGGCTTTTATACCTGATAATCTCGACGTAGAGACAGTGAATGTTCGTTTGACAGGTTTTGATGATAATGCAAGGGATGAGTACATCAGAAGAGCTGTTGCTGTTAACGATGATCAAGCGGCTAGGAGAATCAATGATCTTATCACTAGAAGTCCTGTGCTCAGCGACATTTGTCAAGTACCTCTCTTCTGTGTGATGTTTGTACATATCTCTTACGAAGAAGAAAGCGTGGTATCGTTTGCGTCTGTTACCAGTTTTTTTAGTCACATTCTAACATGCTTTTATGTGCATATGAGGATCAAAACGGGTCACGCTGGAAAACCAAATGACCCTGCTATCATTCCAGATTATCCAAAGCTTAACAAACTATTATTTGATGCTCTTACTGGAAAGAATCAGCAGATTGTTTGGCAGAAAGACATGTTCAAGACCAATGTTGGCGATGAATGTTACAATGAACTTATCACAATAGGTATCCTACTTGAAGAAGACATTCTCGAGATAAATTATAAACCAGGGATGGCGGCGGTTCCTTTTTTTCAGCGAACAACTGTTGTCAGATTTTATCACAAACTATTCGCTGAATGGTACGCGGCCAACTATCTTTCAAAGTATGCAAAGAAATGGTACCATCTTCGGCTCCGGAATATTTTCAAGAAAATAAACCCTGTTGATCTACAGTTTGTCTTTAGATTTGCTTGTGGACTCAATAAGAAAGCTTCATCAAGAATCATCAAGTATCTGAAAGGAATGGAGGACGGGCAATCTTTTGCAATATTATGTTTCTTTGAACAAGTTGGCGAGCCTCATGATGTAGTGGCCATGGTGACAGATTTATGTACAGGAGGCGTTACCATCAGCTCTACTGATAGCAGACTCCTTCAAAGGTCAACAATACAGATTCTTGACATTGCAGCGAAAAGCAACGTAAGTATTTCATATACTACTATTGTCGCATGATTGGCAACAGTATACTTTACAACCCTGGCATGGTTGAATTTTCACCACATCCAACCGAAATTATTTTTTTCAAGTAGAACAGTATCCGTGTGACCAACATTTAGTTACAAAGTATTTATATGAGGATATTGATGACACGATAATAATGATACATTTCCTTGTATGGACACGAATAATAATATTTTACCAACCTCCATCACCCCCCCCAATAAAAATAAGAGGCTTATTCCTCAGCACCCGAACACAAAGTATATATTAACAAAATCATGTGTAAGGGATACTTATAAAAAACGAATGCATCGTCTAAATTTTACTTAGAATTAACTTCTTATTTTTATCTGTGGAATTATCCCCATCCCCCTCCTCTACATAGGAAACTGCTTAATGAAAATAGGGCAGCAACCCTCCGGTATAAAATGTAATCGTCATTGGCAATCCCATGCATGTTTTGATGATTGATCCTACTTAAATCATCTACTATATTACATTTTAAACTAAATCTTGTATATATTGTGGTTGTTCGACAGTCAGCTCTTGTATTTTCTATAAGTTCAAACTGATGTTTATTTTTGCAACAAATATGCAGTAAGCTATTATAAGAACCAAATACAATTAATTTTAGTGCAGTATTTTTAGCACCTAGATAATATTAACCGTAACTCTAAAATTACGATTACAACGTAGTTTTTAATATAGTTGTAACTGTTACATAGGCATGTATTCAATGTGACACCGCGACTAGAGTGTAATATGACCGACAAGTAAGTAACCAACAATCCCAGTCTATCGAATACTACCTTCGTTTGAAGATGTTCATGGTCAAGTCACTCTGTAGGTACTTAACATTTGACCATTTCAATCCACTCCGCCCCGATATGGAGTTATAAGCTACAGTACTGTGAGTGTCCTTGAATATACACTATCAAAATATAGAACATCACTTATTTCCTTCCGTTAATTATTTTAATTAATTACATGCGCAAACTCTCTTTGAAAGTATAAATTAATAAAGATGTAACTCGACTATAAATTAATAGTACGGTACATCATTAAGTAATGTCTATACAAACAATGTGTCAAATGGACGACTATGCGAAAAGGGAAATATTGTTTTACCCTATACAATATTTAGTGGAACGAATTCAATATTCTCTATAGTGCAAATATCGACTTAGTCAATTTGGAGGATAGTTTGTTAAATTTTCATTTCACTGTTGGTAATAAACGACTGTGTTTCTATGATCAATTAATGGGTGAATCTAAGTTCCTCACCAACAGAATAAGTACCACAATATATACAGACAAAATACAATCAGTGTTATTTAGAAGGATAAGATGAAGAGATTTAAATATGTGCATTCAGTGTAGCAGAAAGTAGACCATTGCACTACAGAGTATTTACCAAATGGATAAGGAAACTATCACACTAACCACATAAATGAAAAAACGAAGTAAATAAAATCAATTTCTTTGGTTGACACAAATATATCAAATTATTCTACAAAGATAGTACAAAAACAAACTATGCTGCATGTATTCTAAGGGCGAGGGCTTAAAGTACCGTATGCGATATAGGCCAACTTTAAGATGAGTAAGGGAAAACGAATCAGAAAATGAGTAACGCTTTTTTTTTGGTGGGCAGGGGGAGGGGTTCACACATAACTATTCAGAGCAGCAAGCATATGGTTAGGACGTCCAACTACTCCCAAATATCATCAATGTGGGTCATTCCGTGTCAAATCACGGATGGCTGTTGCTGCACCCTCTCCAAATATTCCCAATTTTTTTGTATGATTGGACCAACTATAAAATAAGCATATTCTGAAAATTTCAGTTGCAGTGCTTTACAATTGGCTGATTTATCACACTTTGAAATTCCGCAATTTGTCGCCACCATGGCATTTTGGCATTTTCTTGACTTTTGAGGTCTCATTTCTCAGCAATTAAACATTCTACTACCTTTCTATTACAGATGCCTATAGAGTCTATCCCATAGTACTGGTTGAAATTCATTTTATAAGTCTTCTAATTAAATGAATTCAACCGGAGCAGACAAGTACAAATGTTGCAAATAGTATTTTTTTATATGAAATTAAAAACTGCACAGTATTGAATTGAATGACCTTGAAGTACAATACCCAGGCTCAAACACATGGAACATTAAAACAGGCAAAAACGTTTTTTGTAAAAATCCCAAACTTTGAGGATTTTTCATTTCAAAATAAGGCAAAACACCCTCCTGAATTTTTTTTTTATAAACAGGGTGGTACTATATCTCTCCCAGAAAAAATTATCAGATTTTTTCATTATGACGCGTTTTGAGTTATTGGCCGTCAAAGACGACCTCTTTTGTACATCGGAGCAACTTAACAACTTCATAAATTAATAT
>JAIPMN010059064.1:6565-17063 GCA_020650975.1 Apostichopus californicus
TTTTTGCCCCCCCCCCCCCCAAAAAAAAATACACAAATATATGGGCTGCAGAACTGGTAGTTTTAGCTGAATTGCCACTAAAATTGAATTACGAAACACTCTATATCAGTGTTTGAAATGGGATATTCCCATTATTGTGCAGAGTGTATGGCCACTATTGTGGTCTAGATGTTTATGAAGTTTTCTTCTGCCGTGAGGTTGGGAAGTAGAGAATATGCCACACCGAAAAAAGGACTATCAGGTCTTCAATATCTAACCAACCACAATAAACGTGCATTTGTTACATACATTATTAGTACCACTTTCCCCTAGAAGTAGGCTAGGCTAGGTGCTATAGTCTATTAATTGCATTTTTATCTTGTCGCATGTATATGCAATCAAGTCTATCTCTGTAAGCTTTAGTGATATGATTTGGTTATGCTTGTTAACTTCTATGATGGGCAGAACCATAAAAGGTGGGAATTTATGACTTTTTTTCACAAAAGTTTGTTATGACAATTGGGTAAACAAAACGTAAAAACTAGGCCCTAACAACTTGTTCATGCACTAACAATTTTGCTCAAGCATACAACTGATTATAATGTTGTATAAGCTATTGCTTGAGTTTTTGCGAATGAGTTTTTACAACTCACCAAACGTGGTAAAAGAATATCATGATTGTGCACCAATCAGGCATAGGGGCCAAGTTATGTTTTATCTTTGGAATGGCTGTCGCCATTGAATTACACAATTCAGAGTTCTCTGGGTTAATTCGCAAAATAAGATATCAATTTAATTATAGGCCAGGAAATAATTGCTTAGGCCACGCAGAATGAAACATAAACGAAAAACACATTTCATTTCTAGGCTTGTTAACCATATATAGTGCTATCGTGCTGCTTTATAGTGTCCAGAAGCAGGTGCGATGGTTGACGAAAAAATGAAAAATAAATTGCAATATGCGATGTAAAGTGTAAATAACGTTTCGTAAATGTGACCATCACTGTGCAAAAAGAGGATAAGCGTTTTCCACGTGTAAAGTAACATACTGTATAGGCTTATGACAAAAATCATCTTTCCAACGAAACGGCCAGGGCTAATCACAGGCATATTTTGTATCCGAGACTGTAAGTTATAGACATTACCTCAGTTGCCACTATGAGCTGCCTCGATTTGGTCGAGTTGAGAGGTACTAGATGGCAAACTTCCCTTCCATTAAAGTATGTAAGAGTCCCATTTCCAGCCAGTCTGAAAGACTGACTTTGTCTCCGTAAGTTCCTTTTCGGTTTTATTTTGTAAAACCTCTTGGATAGTTCTCATCTCTTAGAATATCGGCAATTTGTCTCACGTTTCTGCAAACTTTCCATTTTTAGTTGTCGCACCGCACCGCACGATCGATCGATTTACTGCTAAAATACGGAAGCCGAAATGCGACAAATTTGCTAATGATACGGATACTGCCAGAGTCCATTACTGATTATTTTCTTTACTACTTTAACGTATCTGCTAGCGGACATAGTGTCTGGGGTGACAAAATTGATAACAAAATAAACGACCGTCAAATAATGTCCCCCTTCGTTTTACCATAACATATACTGTCCGTGTAAAATAGGTCCGGGAGACTAAATGTTCTGGTAAATCCATTATAAATTTTCCTAGGGGGACTAAGACAGTATGTTCTGAATATGAGGATATATGCGACAGTTTTACTGCTACACCGGATGTTGAAATGGGTGGTATATTGGTCTTATTCATTTTCAAACAGATCGCTCACCTTATGTTGCAATGTATAAAATTGACAAGATATTGGTATAGGCGGATATCAGTGTTTTCGTATGTTTTTCTTGGGTGACATGGATGGCGTCGGTTGGGGGATGTTGTAGGTAGGAAGGGCAAGGAGAGCCGGCTGCTGAAAGGGTGGTGCATTGGTCTTATTTCTTTTAAAAAGAACCCCACGATTTTCTACAATGTGTAAAATAGACAAGGGATTGCATGCATGTGGTATATTTTATTCCGCTTTGATGAAAATGTGAACACATGCAAAAGTAATAGTTTCATTGGCGTAATCTGTTAAGTCGGAAGCACACAGACTACGAAAAATTGTGTGCAATTTTTCATTTTCAAGTTAGTGTATTACGTGAAATGTCTCTGACAATAGTTTCTAAGTATCCTTTAAACGCTTTAAAAGCTTTTGCACTATACTATGCCCTTAAACGGAATGTGAAATTGTTCTTACACTCACAGGCAAATTCATAATATCCAACCCAACCTCGTGTGAATCCTCAAATTCCAAATAGGAAACAACTTGTTCAAGTGTTTCCAAGTTACTATAGTATGTGGCTCCTTCTTTTGATTTCCCTCCAGTATACATATACAATTCATAAAGAGGAGTCATATAGTACCTCAATAAGAAGAATAACTTATGATAGGATATCAAATTAAATACATTTACACATACAAAAGTTAATACATAAAACGATATAACAAACAGAATACAACAAACAGTCTAAGAATAACTAATATAAAAGTGGAAAAATGTTAAGATGGTAGGATATCATATAAACTACAACTACACATTAAGTTAATACATAAGACGATATAGCAAACATACTACAACAAAAATTCTAAGTGCTTGGATGGAATGTATAAAGCAGCACGGTAAATAAAAGAGTATCTGTATACTTATGTTTGGTATTTTGTGGGGATTTCTTAGATTTCTGTTCGATTTGTGCAGGAGACTTTTTAGGTATACAAAAGGTGATTCTGATCACTGTCAATCTTATGAACCATTTTTGTAAACTCAGTTCTTGCCTCAGCATTTAATTTTTCTAAAAGCATATTGTAATCTAAATTAAATATAGCTGATTTGTATTTAGAAACGATACATTGCAAGAAAAGGTCAAACTGTCGTCGATGTATACGACCTGTACTCAGTTTTGGAGGTTCTAGCTACCTCAGATCCCTCAATAATAATACACTTTCGATTTTTATAGAATGAGACCTTCATGTTTTGTTTTTATTTAAAAAAAAAATTCCTTTATGTTTTGGGGTTACGTTATAAAGTCTTGCGGTCCCATCTTGGAACTATGTCATTTAGAAAACACTGATCATTAAATTGGTCAGTTTTAACAGAGCTCTTAGAAATTGTGCATGATACAGCAGTATCATCGGCATATTTTGTAAGAGAAATGTGCGAGTTTGACCTAATTTCATCAGTATATATATAGTAAAATATATAGCAGATAATAGACTTGGTTTGTGTGTCAATGTTCTGACTTGGTTTATTTTTCCAAAAGGTCTGGTATAACTTCCCCTATGACCCTGGTCGACTCATCAGTATATAGTACATAATGTAGCAGATAATGGATCCTCCCCCCCCCCCCCCCCCCCCCCCCGAAGCACACCAACCTTTCTTTCCGATATTTACTATAACCAGCGTTGCCAAGTCACCCGCTCTGGGCGGGTGTCACCCGCATTTTCAGGTCGTCTCCCGCTCACCCGCCCACCTGTCCGAATCTCCCGCATTTTCCTAAAAACTCCCGCATTTTTGAAGAATCTCCCGCATTGTAAGCCCACAGAGTTTTTCCTGTTAAAGTGTATCATTGCTAGCGTGAAATTCATTCCATCACACCAATATGCGAATTATCTCAGAACCGCCAGGATCGGAAATTACTCAAAGCCGATCGTGCTAAATATGCCCGGCTGAAAGCAACGTTACCTATACGATTCGTTAAAAATAATACCGTTACGACACACGTGAACGCTACAGCGTCCGCGAAGTCATTGAATGCAACCGAACGAAGTACGCGCGCTACTGCCAGAAACTACCGGTAGCTGTAGTACCCCATGCTGGAGTACTCCGGCCGGGAGGAGTTCAGTTCCTTAGGAATTTGGAATATCTTATTCAAATTCAGCTCAGTGCTACTGCCCCAAAATACAGGAAGTGCTGTTTCCTGCCGCGATCAGGGCCGGGTCTGTCATACGAGATGATACGACAATGATTTCCCTGATTGTACGCTACGCGCGCCAAACCGGTTGTCGCGCTCCGTCGTCATTTTCCACATCTAACCCCTTGGCCCCCATCTCAAGTATTGAGGACACAGTGCAAAATTTCAGAGTTTTTTTTTTATTTCAAGATATTTTTTCCTCTGGAATGAAAAAAAATAGACACAATACAAATATGGAGACAGTATAGATTCAGCATAGATGACCCGGGAAGTGATGTTTCCGGCCATCTGAGGGGCCGTAAGATCCCAAAATTTTCTTGGCGCTCCGCTTAGTTGGTGTACGTAACCAACAGCACCAGACAATTTTCACCCGCCTAAAAAACATCTGACTTTGGCATCTCTGTATAATCCTTTATCCAACTTAAATTGTCTGGACCATCCTTGAGGAAATTGTGTCAGCCAATAAATAAACATGTTTCTTAGATAACTCTTGAAAGATTATTCATTTATTGATTTGGCAAGATAGCATTAAAAGGGACTTGAAAAGTCAAGAAAACGACCCTTTTTTATAGTTCTTTCCTTACAGTCTAAATCAGACATCATATGGAAACTTTTGCTCTATAAACGGCCCGTTATCGGAGGATTAAATGCTGTTGTATACGCACATGAAAAGTTGCAGTTATCACTCTCCGAAAATGATGTGAGAGCACTGCACACTGTGCTGTGTTCAGATAAGCTGCATAGAGGAGGACTTCACAAATTTCTTACGACGCTTTAGATTTGCTGGTGAAAAGTACAAGCCTTAACATTGACCAATCAAGTCGAATTTCATATCACTAGAGAGAAGAGAGTCAACGAACTTTTCTTCGGCATCGGAAAGAAATTGGTTACGCTACAAGCAAGCACAATGTAAGCATTGAGAGATAGGGACATTTTGAAGATGATAAATAACGACACAGCATTGTAAAGAAGACACAATATTCTTCAAAATGACATAAGAAAGAGTTTTTTGAATGCTATACTTAGAAAGTTATGAAAAGAGTTAGCGCGAAATGTGCTTTTTTTGTGCCGAGTTCCGCAATATCATGGATTAATAAAATGTTTGATATCTGCGGTACATGGAATTTTCGAGTGGCTTCTAACTTCCGTTCTGGAACAGCAAGTGCCTTCTCCTTTCTTACGTCGAGATACCTTATGGGTTAACAATCCCAATGTATGGAAACCAGGGCTGAGGGTGTATCAGTTTGGTGAAGTTCATTTGGTTTGTGTGTCCATGTTCTGACTTGGTTTATTTTTCCAAAAGTTCTGGTATAACTTTCCCTATGACCCTGGACGTCTCAGCCTGTGGAAGAAACATCCAAAATTCTCTCAAATCTGAAGGCTGCTATAAAGATTTTCTTGTAGTTCTGTCTAAACACCCCTCGTTCTTTGTAGCATAGTAACTACTTTAGAAAAAACTATGCTAGTACATTCCAAAGTTTCATGTAAGAGTATGCGACTTTTAACTATGTAACTAGGTATTACTAAGCAAGATTAAGGTAGTTATAAATTAGGCTAGAGTAATGCTTGTGATGAGCAAAGCCACCGATAGGCTGAGGGAAAACGTATTTCTTTAGGGATATTTTACATTTTTAGCATTTATTTATATATGAAACTGAAGACTGGAAGTGGAAATGAGCTGGTGTTTGCATGTTTAATTTGTCATAATACTGGTATTTGTTTATTGGACTGTTTACATTCACATTGAAAAGGAGACAGAAAACCAAGAGAATTAAATTATTCCCCCCCCCCACCCCACCCTACCATCCCAAGTGGCACTATGACATCACACATTGGCAAAAAAAGTAGCTCCATGCCACGACTTTTCAAAACCAATTTACTCGCGTACCGTGCAAGAAAATGGACTGAGATATTTTAGAGATAAGTTAATCGCAAAGATCTCCGTGATATAAGTTCATTATGATTGTTTGGGATTCCTTCCCTTTAATCCTAAGGTATGGTTAGGCTTACACTAATAATGCCTTAAATATATTAACCTTGGCCTAGATATTGTAGTCTTCGCGGTCACAATAAAAGTTTGAGTGATTTATTCATCATTTGTATACACGTTACACCCATCGTCATCATTGTCCAGACATACACCACCTGTTTCCTCATTTACAAATAGCTTTATTAAAATGTACCGACATTGTAACACCAATTCAGAAGAGAAACAGCGTTACTCCAGTCTAATGTATATAGCTACTCGCTCAACAGGTACACGCATCGAATGTAATGCAATCATAACACTAGGCTGCTATTCAGGTATATTATTGTTGACCCACTGGCCATTCTTTTTTCAAGATTTATGCTATCGTGTATGAAATGCTGCATTCATCGATGAGGTGGAAATAATAAAGATATTACCTTACCATAATCCTGGGTGTTTTTAAATGGCAGTTAGTTGGTTCTCAAATCAGTAAGACATGGTTGCTATGTTCGGCTTGTTCCAAAGGGAGATATTTGTCGTTAGGCAAAAGCGCCATGGACCTTAGACAAATTGTGTTACTGAGTGGTTATAATGACGAAAGTATTCGTTAGTATGTGAAAACGAGAGCGGGCCGAGAATAGGTTTTTCCCAAACTGAACTGACACTGAAATTATTTCCTCGATTCTGATTGGCTCTCAGCGAGCACGTGATATACTTTAGTATTCAACATGGATCCTCCATACTCTGTCGATATCAGTATGATCAACACGAACAAATTCAAGATATTCACATTAGCAACTTTCCAGAACTTTTGGTAGGTATATATGAACGAAAGTATACAGTGTTCCTAACATAATGAATTAAAGCAACTATTCCCAACTACTGCTCCCATTATAGGCAGTCCTCGATCGTTTGTTTACTCGCGTGACTCCGCTCTACACAACACATTTAATGTGTATAGTATACAACACAATAAAACACAGTGCATTTGTAATTATACATGTAGCCGATGTACGAGGTGTTTGTGTACATTCGGAGTTGCGATACTTTTAGTTTTATAATCATAAATCCAAAATGTATTCAGTCAATGAATCATGATAGGCCTAGTCGAATATGCAGTGGCCATGAAGACGGCGAGCGAGTGTGTGTGTGCCAGCCAGTGAGTGTATATACACAAAAAGGCATTTTACGATATGTCTGTGTCTTTTGACTTGTTCGCTGTTTGACGTTTGACGTGCTCGCTGAGAGCCAATCAGAATCGAGGAAATAATTTCAGTGTCAGTTCAGTTTGGGAAAAAAAAATTCGCGAGCGGGCCTTAGGTGGACATTCGTCAAAACCAGTCAGAAATAACTAAAATCTTAGACAGTTGTAGAACTTCTAACCCGGCTCATTCGATTATTCACCCTGGAAATAGGTAAGAACAATATGTAACTCTCTTTCACTAAAAGTGCACATTCGCCACTACGCGAAAACAGGGACGAATTTTTTTTTTCCGAGCAGGCTCAATCATCTGTACAAAGGATTCGAATTTTGTTTTTTGGAGCAAAAGTTGTGGTTTTATTTAAAGTATTCCTGCCATGGGGTATTCCAGGTTATTGGATAGCTAATTTGGAGGATTTTTTTACCAAAAATATAACTTTTATTTCATAAGACCTAGTCGTTTGCGAGAAAATTGTAAAAGAAATTGGCTACTTTACGTAACCTTGTAAAAAAAAGGTGAAATCAGCTGAAGTACGCGCTGACGTCATATCGTGAACGCTGGATGTAAACAACACTCGCACTGTTCGTTAAGTTCGTGTGATTTATGGTGTAAGCGTGGTTGTACATCCTCCATTTTGTAGCTATTCTGTCTTCAAATTTACACTGATTGATTAAAATGCCAAGACGTTGTGTTGTTGGAGGTTGTAGCAATGTAAGTTCTGATAGAATAAGCCTTCATCAGTGACCAAAGGATGTAAAAACTCAACTTCTTTGGACCCGTTTCGTGCAGCTCACTATGGCTGACTTCAAAGGGCCATCGAACTACAGTGTTATTTGTAACGAACATTTTGATGATCAATGCTTTTCCCAATTCGATCGTTATAAACGAGATTTATGTGGTGGGAGACTACGACTGCCACTTATACCCGGATCAGTACCCACAATAAAGGTGCCAGAGAGTGTCGTAAGTGGAAATGCAAGTATAGCCCTGTACCAGAAGTGGAAGTAAGCCCTAACTTGGTTAGGCCTAACGTTACTGAAACTTGCATAGGAACAAGTACAATTCCAACTTCAAGTAGGCATGCTATTCCCACAAAGAAGCCAAGACTTTTTTCAGAGCGCCGTGCTAGAAAGGAGGTACGTGTGTTATGGTCAAACGACCCATACTCTTAATCTTTCTTTAACCCTCTGTTGAATTATGAAAAAACGATCTAGGCATAGGGGCCTACAATTTAAACTACATTTAATCAAAAACTGTTGAGGAATGAACTTCAGTCTGAAGTATGTTTAGGCTACCAAAAAGTACCATCATTCATGTACTAAACAGTGCCTGCAAGTGTCTATGAATGTCCTCAAGGATATACCACTTATTAATCAGGAAATTGTGGTGTCTGCCCCTAATCTGGCGCTCCTACAACCACTGAGGGAGGGGTTTGAGGTAAGAGAAAAGTGAGACCAGTTGCGCAAGATTGATTGATACAGTCAGGCCTTAAATTTCATGAAAAGCCCCCCAGAAAAAGGCCGAATAAATTTTGGGGCTGTAAATTTTTGGCTGACTGAATATTTTTAATCAATTTTGCCTGACTGATTTTCCATCTCCTACAAAAAACAAAAAACTACAGAATATGCTGTATTTTAATTCAAAGGGCCCTTTGAAAGTTTGACCCTTGGAAGGACTCATCATTTTTCATTAGTTCATTCTTGTTTATTAACGCACCCTGCCAGACTTTAAAAAATGACATATTACTGGCTACTGCATGTCTTTGACCTATACCTCAGAATATTTTTTTAAGTGACCATTTCTTTTATGGCATGCAAAACCTTGAAGCAACTGTATGCGAAAGTACTCCAACACACAGTTTGACTATAGCCCTATAGTTTGCTACTGCAAATGTTATTTGACCTTTTGTGAAAAGAAGGGTGTTTACTTTGTACAGTATTGATTTACATATTTCACTGTGAGGCACCTCAGAACATTGATAGTTGTGCATTTACGCACCTTATACATTGTCACTAACGGACGCCATTGCGTATACAAATTGTGTGTGACACGACTTCCGCATTTGTTTCATGACCATCGTAGCTTCACGATATGACGTAGCAGAACACATGTGACGTCATCAAGTGCGTGTCAGTTTTTTCTTAGAGCGTGGTAAAAAGTACGAACTTTAATGCTCATTTTTGTGGCGAGGCCAGTTACTTTCTAGAGATTTTAAAGTGAAATATTGAAAAAGTGCATACAATATACCCATTTTTTTTATCTAACTCAAATATTTTGGATGGCATGGCAGGACCACTTTAAAAAATGAAAGATACTCATTCCAAAAATTGTAACGTTTGCCGTAGGCTTAGCCGTGAGTGTGTGTACTTTGGGTTTGTTTCCCAAAAAATGTTTACCGGACGGAAACAACTTGAAGGTTTTACGTCCCTGGTTAAAGGATTGCGTCCCAGATTCAGAATCCTGCATTCGTAACAATGCTGTGCACTACAGTTCTGTCAAAAAAAGACTAGTCACTAACAATAAGACAGGCAGATAGACTAGGCAGGCAGATAGACTAGGCCTGCGTAGCTTAACGTTACGGCCATGGGCGGCGATCATGGAGGGGGGCGGGTGGACATGTCCCCCAATATTTTAGGTGGGGGATATAGTATCTAATATCCCCCCAATATTTGGTGGCATAGGTTTTTTGTGTGGCTATAAATAGAAAATAATGCGTGAGATTATTTATCCAAATCATATTTGGCGGTGGCTAAAACTTCATCCAACACATGCTGCATGAGGTAAATGACACTTCGTGGTCGTTTCTGTGACCGTATAGCAAGTTGTCACTCATGATTATTATCATAATGTCTATACATCTCTTGTGTATGAGTGTAAGTACGTACGCTCGAATAAATAATCCACATCTATATGGGTTCACTGGGTTTAATTTGGCCTGTTTCATATAAGATTTTAACCGCAGGCGTGTAGCCAAGGGGGGGGGGGCGAAGGAGGCGCCCCCTCCCCCTCTCTCGAGCATATTTTGTGTATTTTTTATAATATCGCTAGAAATTTCAAATAGAAAAATCTTAAGATGCAACTTACATGGCCAGGGAAGTGCCATTTCCAGCGATCTGGGAGGTATTTTCGGCCAAATTTTACGCTTCGCGCCACTCGTGGTGGCGCTACGCTTAGATAGTTTGCCTACAAACTTCGCCCCTCCCTTGGCAAATTCCTCGCTACGTGCCTGTCTAACCGTGTCACAATTTGTTACCAAATATCACCAAAAAGAGGTCACAGACTTTCACCGAAATTACTTTTTACTTTTTTTCGAAATGAATTAGCTAGACGGACCGCATCCGTAATGAAATTTGGTTTGCTGATAAAAAGGAAAATAGTGCTGTAGCAACCAGTAACCATAT
>JAIPMN010059067.1:1102-14343 GCA_020650975.1 Apostichopus californicus
AAGACTACGGCACCATTCGGTTTAAACATCAGAAACGATTTGCCGTCCCAGATAAACCAAAACAATTCCTCAACAATTACGACGGAATCGGATTAAAATAATCCGACGCCGATTAAAATAATTCTAAAACTTCTGCTCAATTCAGCAGAAATCAGTAAGTCGCTTTGACTTTACAACCATGCCGACAATCTTCTCTATAAAATAGTTTCAATTCCTGCTACTCCTTGTCAGTCCATTAAATCGATTACTACAGATTAAATTCGGTTTTAAATTCGCGAACGTAACATATATACAAATAAAGAGTCGTGGTCAACATACCATCCAGTTGCCACCATCTACAGTGTTGTTACAGTACACAGGGAATGGTTCAAGGTATCCATCAGGTTGTATGAGGTAGACCCCGTCAGAAGATTCCCCGTCACATTGTTCAAAGACTTCCTTACAATCTCGAGGTTAGTCAGGTTGTTGATAGAAAAAGTATGAAGAACTTTCTGTTGGTATGATTTCAGAAAGGTAATAACGTAAGATAACATCAAAACTAATTTGAAACGTCAGGTTACATATTTGAAAGTGAAGTTAGAGCAAGCGAGGGTAGATGGAAGGGGGGGGGGGGGCGCACACCTGGCCACCCTGAAAAAGGGGAACGATAAACATTTGTCTTATACTTTAAGACAATGAGGCAACGTCAGTAAATAATGACTTACAAGTCAGTTAAACTACCATCTGAATAAAACATCAATTGTAAAACCTAACTTGCCAATTTTTTAAAAAACATTTATTATTTCTTATGCTATTTGTAGCTATTCCATCATGTATTTGAATCGTGTTACAAACATATTACGTCGACAATTAAAAATGAAGAAACTTGAAATTGAAAGAACACAAGCTAACATGTTAATATAGATTCTTAGTTAGAACGCATTGTTCTTTGGAAAAAAGAACAACAACTCTGAATATTTAAACATACTAATGACTATCCAACCGATTCACTCAGAAATTACAGTAACTACTGTCAATCTTAAAGTTTTTTTTCCACAGTAAATACTGGATCGTGCTGACAAATCTGATAAATCGGTAGCATGTGTTATTAGGTTTACAGTAAGCACTAAGGATATGTGTAATCCCAAGAAATCCCAACATTTGGATTTGTTGGAATTAAACATATCCTCAGTTCTTTCTGTAATCCTAATAGCACATGCTACCGATTTATAGCATGATCCATTTCTTATTGTGGTACAAAACTTTAAGAATTACAGTAGTAACTGTGTTCTCTGTGTGTATCGGGTGGACAGTCATATATGTTAAGAGAGTATTCGTTTAATTCAATATTGCCTTAACGTGAAAGGAAGATTTACCATATAAATATTGCGTTCAATTGTATTAACGATGTAAATTTTCGAATCTTATCACTGTGTTTTTATATTTTCGAGGACACAAAGTCATGAAATAAAAGTAAAGAGAACATATTTATGAGAGGACATGTTCCAGACTGCATTTAGAAAGTGAAATTTCCATTAAGTGCTAGATCAAAGTATTATGGAAAATCAAAAATACCTTGTTAATCAAATCTATATGAATTGATTGTTCCGTAATTATCTACTAATTATTGTCTCGTATTTGACTTTCACGTGCGCCTCCATATGAAATTTGTAACTATTTTGATCACTGCAGAATAATTTCGAAGTAAATTTTGGAAGTAAACATTGTTGATTGAATTTTCTGTACTCACCGGACATCTCCCTTCTTTCACGAACAGAGCCATGGTCCGAGATTGCCTGACCCTCCTATATTGATGAAATCCAAAGAGTTCTTTATTGTTAAGATCAAATTCGTGTTTGTTGAGTCCTATGTCAAACGACATTCGAAGGACTTACTTAGAATTACAGATTAAATCCTTTCATGGAAGGAGAAATATACCTATGACCAAAACGCGTCGAATTGCATGAATATATCTACGTGAATTAAACCCATTGTCATTTTCTAAGACAAATAACGCCTGTCATGATAATTACAGTAATTCCTGTCTGTATGCAAATGGAATGATATCGAACAACGAATCTGTTAAAAGTTTCTATCATTTTCACTGCAAATTAATCAGTCTCTCTTCTTCCTCTTTTTAATTTTAAATTTCTCTCTATATTATTGTATATCATTAAAGTTGAGATAAAAGTTACAGATGAAGGTAAATCAACAGCTAATTGAATAATTCTACCAATCTTTGAAATTAACTTAAACAAATATGAAACAACTGTGTTTCTAATTTGGAAGACCGAGTTTAAACACATCTTATATTGCGATACTGCAGAGGAATAAATCTTATTTCTGATTTATAATTCCAAATATAATAATTGTAACAACTTTAGGAAAACAAGAAGGCTTAGGTATATTTTAAGCAAAATATTAATAATAAGTAAAGCGCGTGACGTGCAAATCAGAGAACTAGTTCATATACCGTATTAGATATCTGTTAATTTATGTGCGTGTGTATTAAGCTAACAAAAACAATAAAATTGACGAAAAACTCATAGGAATACAACATCAAAAATTTGTTAAGAGCAAGGAGGTTAGTGACATTAGGCACTGAGCTGATAGTTCATGAATGTTTATGCGCTGGTGACGCAAGGTTTATTAAAATCTTAGCACACACGATACCGCCAAAGTTTCCTGCAACATTAACCACATCATCCACTAGCTACTTTTAAAGCGACTTAATTAAATTGTTAAAATATATCCATTTAAAGTATATACAGCCCCAAATATCGGTTTACTGTTGCAGTATAATACCCTATTAGCTTTACCATACATCGTGGTGTCTGAAACTACGAATATAATCTAACGTGTAAATCTTCGCATTTGTATATAAAGTAATACACACCAGACATTCATTTAAATTAACATTCATTCCCACTTTAGCTGAGTCTTCGAATATTTAAAACTAAAATTCAGACACCAAAAACTCTTTGCTGTAACGAATTATGAAGAAAAACCTCTTCTTAGAGTTAGCTGTTTGTAAACCGAATTTTATGTTATATTTTTACACTAAATAAGCTGAAATTGCTGGGTTAGTCCATATTTTTAATCTTAAGACTCGGTATCTAAAAATAATTGGAATTCATACATTAGATGTATATTTAAACTGAAATTACAATGAAAGAGAAGCAGAAAATATTAAAACTTTAAAGGAATAAAGAGAAGATTTTTAGATTATTTTGGGGGGAAAACTTGTTTGGCATATACGTTGGAAAGTATGTATTTCTTAGTCGTCACGAGCTGAAGCGATAACATTATAGTTTTCTAAACTGACAAAAGATTCCGTCAATTTACTGTTTTGCCTTTTCTGTAAACTGTATATTTCCTAAAGTGCTATACGGGAAGTGCACTACATTTTGTACTACAGTTTATAAAAATATAAACATTGCATATAAGATTCACCACATATGCAGAATATTGTAAGACCTACCTGTGGTAACACGTTTATTAAATCCCCCATGCTTTGAATTCTTTTAATGTTTATTTCTATTTTTAAATCGACGAAATAAATGAACGAGGCAGCCACTATATAAAATATAACACAAAGACACCAAAATATGGATATGAAATAAAGCAACAAATGCTAAAGTTGGTGGGGGGGGGGGGAAGTAGTTTTTTTTTTCAATTTTGATAACTTTGGGCAGAAATAAATAATTTTTGTACCAGTACTTCTTTCTAACTGAAATATATAATTCGAACAAATTGTTACAAAAGGAGTCAAAATTAAAGAATAATTAAAGAAAGATGATGGATTAAATTGTTCATTTAAAGATACTTACTACTTGAAGAAATCTGGTCAGGCCTGATGAACAGATGAGAAACATCCAGCATTCAATATTGTACAACAAAAAATTCATCTTGGAAATGATGAGTTGTCTGGTCGGATCACGGTCACAAAGTGAAATGAATCGTTGCAAACGAAACACTCTGACAAGCTAGACTGACTAATATCGAACTAACATCGTTAGAAACTATAGATGCCATTAATGTCCATTTCGTACTGCATTTGTAAGTAAGTTATTGGCTGTACCCGATATACCAATGAACGTACACTCTTACGATGGTTTACGTTATTATGCTTTTCCGTCGAAGGATATGATGTCCGCCGTAAAGACAAAATATTTGTTGGCTTTGTTTCAACATCTGAAGCAATGTCATGATTTGTAAACGTGTCATAAGTCTAGTATACACTTATTGTAATGTTAATTGCATAAAGGTGGAAACTTGATGTTATATGGGAAAATACGCGTGTCAGTTTGTAAGGTGTAGTTGTTAAATACCAACGTCATACGCTTGGCAACAATTTAGGTGCTGTGAGGACATAGATTGTTAATTTGACGAAATTGTGGCTTTCATCTACCAAGGAAGAAATAGTGGAACTGTGAAATGCGGGTGGGGGCGGGGGGGGGGTGGATTAGTACCACCACCACACGATGAAACATGAAAAATACGGCTTCCCATAAATAGAAAGTGCCAACTATAGTGTGCACATTTGTTAATCGCAGAGGAATTTGAAGTACGTACTAAGAAATGATAGTTAATATTTCCGGAACGGTTGGGGTTATTATACAGTTGCCCTCACAGATCAACTGATACTTCGAACTGCCCCGTGAAGCCCCCCCCCCCCCACATGCCTATTTCAGCCCTCTTCTGCATAGCGCCTGTTTGTCTAGTGTAACGTCCTATTTCGAAAGCCAAGTTATTGATGTTCAATTTTGGTATATTGGTTCCTTACAAAGATATTAATTCGCCAGCAAACAAACATTCGCTAGAGAGACATGTATAGCTACATGGGAGATGCATATGTAAAGGCCTCGAAGACGCATGACAATAACAAAACACAAAAGAGAGGAACATGTTAACCGTCCTCCTGTGTTCTTACTGATTGTACATCTTGAATCAATGAACTTGTACGTATTTTGAAGGTAAAAACGTCAAATCAGTTCCCAGTGATTGGTGAACATGTTGCCATAGCAGTCGAATACATCCTGAACGCAACATCAGAGAAGGATACATCTTACCCCTGCCCCCGCAAACACACACACACCAGGACGCGTCATCCGCTGATGGATGGCCGCCAAGATCATCAAGCAACAAAGTTAAACTCATGGGATATTTCTTTCTTTCTTTAGTTTATTATTATTTTATGTTTTATCATTGTGCATATTATATAAACCGACAGAAACAGTTACATAGTAACGTTCATAACACGAGTTATAACGTGCAACTTCAATTTATTGGTGAAATTATAAATGGTGGTCATAACAAATATCATATACTTGCAATATACATTATTGATCAATTTAAGCATAATTCTGTGACCGTTTCATGTCTGTTTTCTCCCAGAAAAGGCGTATCACAAATTAGTTACACTGTGTTTAGCTAACAGTTGTAATTCCTTTATTATAATGGATCATAATGGTTTTACATATATAGAAGGAAGACGAATGTTGCCACCACTAATATTGCAAACTACATACAGACAATACAGTCAAGACCGCGCTGATTAGTTTGAATTCCAAAATCCAAACAAACGATTCTAAACATCAATTTGAAGGCCG
Organism: Apostichopus californicus; assembly: GCA_020650975.1. Lineage (NCBI taxonomy): Eukaryota > Metazoa > Echinodermata > Holothuroidea > Aspidochirotida > Stichopodidae > Apostichopus > Apostichopus californicus. Next base: position 6,694 of record JAIPMN010059067.1, read on the forward strand.
AGAAAATGAAGGAAATTTGGAGAAACGTTCCTTTCTTTACATGGTTGGAAGGAATATTTGACAATTGACGGTTTTAAATTAATGACTTGTTTTGTTTTTTTAGGGGCGAGAGGGGGGGGGGTGCGGTTGATTTGCAAGTAACTGTGGTATCTTTTCCTTCTTGTTTCGTAATGTTGATATCTACAGTGGACGTATCTTCATTTCTACATATTGGATGTTGTGATTACCACCGGGAAAACTATACCAGTAAGGGCCACTACTCCAAGGATACTTCGGCTGGCAGTTATCACAGGCATTAAACCACCATCCGTTATGATGATAATTTGCACAGTGATAAGTAGAATGAAGGTCGTTATCTCGATCAGTTGTGGAGAAAGGCATTCCTCGATGATAGCTCAACCTATCGACTGCGAAAAAGAAAAAGGAAAAAAACAAATGAGACCAAAAAAGTTACCTTAACTAACAATGACATACTCCTTTAATAGCATAGCATTGCTAGCCGCGGCTTTGGTTCTTTGAAAACTAATGTTAACAAAACTGCCTAATAGGGTGTTAAACATAATAAATATAAAGGTACTGGTTTGAACGGCAGGCGATCTGACTTGAATGAAATCAAGTTTTCACTGATTTAGAAATTAATCTTTTACGGCGTTAGCAAATCTGACTTTACATTTTAATATTGCAGAGTTATAAATTATATCGCTCGGAGAGAAGGAATTTGAAAGAAATTGCCTTTTATGTCTGTTGGGATTATCCTCTGTTTGGCATTGAATAGGCCTACATCTAATATTATTCAAGTTTTCAGCTTAATCTTGCACATGCTTGTAATAAAGAATATTATGTTCTTGATTTTTCATCAGAACATGGCTCAATCAATTGATTTGATTGTAATACCTTTTTGCATAGGCTGATGATGATGCTACTACCGTAGGTTTTATGACAGAGTGATTATATATTTAGCAATCATACATGTAATTTACAGTACAATTCGATACCATTTGAAGTGTTAAACAGCGTTGACACTATCTTATGACTATGTTTTGTATCCCTGTATATTTACAAATAAAAAAACACCAGTCCTTGATTAAATGATATTGACCTATGGGTATATTATGATCTTCCCGAGTAAAACGTTTCCTAACATTATCTGAAGAGGACAATTCCGGTCTGAGATATGCTTTAGGAGTTCCCAATGTCAGTTGATTAACCGAGCCGACATTTGTAATGTTCAAGGTTCTTAAGTGTACTATGAAAAATTAGAGCACATTTGTCCGGGCCCCCTTACTGCCCCTGTGCTGTACCCGCTTTGCCCTCCCCCGTCTGTCATCAGGGTAACTGTATCTGGATGTGTCTCATATTCGGATGACAAAAGAAGGACTCAAACAATTCCTAATAATCGAAATTAAGGTATCATCGTTTTTTTTTAAAGTAGCAGCGTTTTGTTTCGGGAGAACATTTACTAAGAACTGTCATAATTCGAAAATACAAAGAGCTTAATTTGTAACAAATAACATTACTAAAAAATGTCACCACAATATAGGTAACCTGTGAAAGGTGCATTTCAACATATAATATGGATGTAATACGCATGGAGAACTAGATGATCATTCCCTGCCGCCGGTTGCGCCACTTGGATTCGATACAAAGTTTCCCCGTGGGCAGCAAATCAAGCTCTAAGTAGATGGTTTTCCAAGCAAATACTTTGTGTGATGTTAATGAGGGGAGAGGAAGGTACATCCGCAGTAGTAGCCCATGTCTTCCCCGGCTGAATGCAAAGAATCTGCCCCCCCCCACTCCTCCTCCTACTGAACCCTTTCCCCTCGGCTGAAGATCGGAAGTGGAAGAGGAAACACCACTGGTATCAATCAGATTTGTTCAATATTCAATAACTGATCTCTCATCGGTGGAAATGTGCAAGTTAATCTAAATTTCTCTTAGTACTCACCTACGGTACTTGATGTATCGAAGTTTCCAAGAGCTACCATCTTGTATTTGGTACCTTCATCACTTACGCGGAAGAGATTGTACTTCGCAAAATAAGGTTCATCGGTTTTGGACACGAAGTCAATCCGAAGTTCGTAGTCCTTTTGATTAGTGATGTACGCTAGTTTCTCATTACCCAACCAGAATTCTCGATTGAGAAAACCAAACCCTTCTTTGTAGTCGCTCCAGACTCTATCGAAGTCAACACTGCCGTCCATTCGACGTTGAAAAACCTTTGAACCAAAACATAAGAAAAGTTTTAGAAAAAGGAAATTGTGTTTCGGTCTTACATGTTAAACTTAAATGTAGATCAATGTAGAGTGACTACCATTGCTTATGTCATTTTACCGACCAATAGAAGGAGCACAATATATTAATTGAACTACTGGACCAAAAGCTAAAAATAAAAACATGAACAAAAAATCATAATTGAAATTGTATATATACACATACGTGGATTACACTTAAACTATTCTATCATACATACTAATTAATCGTGACAGCTCTTTCAATTTATCTTCTCAAACAATTGTAAACAAAACTATCATAATTAATGAGTACATTAAATCAATTACTATAATTTATCGAAGATAAGTTCGGTTTTAATTTCGTGAACGTAACAAATACAATTTAGTTTAAAGTTATGTGGTTAACATACCATCCAGTTGCCACCATCTACAGAATTGTTACAGTTCACAGGAAACGGCTCAATATATCCGTCTGGTTGTATGAGGTAGACCCCATCTGAAGATTCCCCGTCACATTGTTCAAAGACTTCCTTACAATCTCGAGGGTAGTCAGGTTGTTGATAGAAAAAGTAAGAAGAACTTTCTGTTGGTATGATTTCAGAAAGGTAATAACGTTAGATAACATCGAAACAAATTTGAAACAACAGATTACAAATTTGAAAGTGAAGTTAGCGCAAGCGAGGGTGAATGGAAAGGGAGGGTCCCCCCCCCCCAGCTCCCCGCCCAAGAGAAAAGGGGAACGATACATATTTGTCTCATACTTTAAGACAATGAGGCAACGTTAGTAGATAATGACTTACATGTCAGTAAATCTACCATCTGAATAAAACATCAGATGTAAAACCTAACTTGCCAATTGTTACAGAACATTCATTATTTTCTGATGCTATTTGTAGCTATTCCATCATGTATTAGAATCGTGTTAAATAACTGTTACGTCGAAAATTTAATATGAAGAAACTTGAAATTGAAAGTACACAAGCTAACATGTTAAAGCAGCATTTTGCGTCCTTTTCTATGATTTTGTTCAACCTCACTGATTCCACTATACCATAACGACATACATAACTAGCTTATCTATTTATATTTTACTTCAAATGGTGGCATGAAAGTCGAAAAATTTGCAACTTTCAACTTTGTTGTTCTCCAAGATATTTTCCGTTGGGAACCCAATAAACCTCGCCCATAATATGAATATTGAAACACTACGAACGTCATTGTCAGATACGTAATATAACACCACGCTTGAATTGTGTACAGTCTATATGGCAGTTGTACCAGGGAGTTGCATAACAACTCCCTGGTTGTACCAACGCAAAGTCTTGAATCTATTTTTAGCAACGGCTCATAACTAAACCTGCATCTCTGATTGGTTGAATTCAAACTAGTGGGTTTGGGGAACTGAATGCGATTAATTTTGTATGTGGAATACTCGCCAATTAACGTTTTTGGCAGGGAAAAACTTGGCTAATATCTTAGTTTGCTGTTTTGTGATTTGATGTATGTAAAAAACTCGATGGACATGTCAAAAAAGTAAAAAAACGGCGACCAAACGCAAAATGCTCATGAATAAACATACTATTCACTGATTGGTGGAATTCAAACTAGTGGATTTGGAGATACGAAAACTTTGTCGAGGACACTCTTACTCGTTATCGACATAAATCGTTAATTACTCGCTAATTAACGCTCTTGGCAGGGTGAAACTTGGATGGTATCTTAGTTTGCTGTTTTATGATTGATACATGTAAAAAAAACCAAGCACATGTTAAAAAGGTGGAAAAAAGCGACCCAACGCAAAATGCTGCTTTAATATACATTCTTAGTTGGAAATGCGCTGTACTTTGGAAAGAAAAAAAAACAACAACACTACATATTTACACATACTAATGACTATCTTATATGTTAAGAGAGTAGACGTTTAATTCATTATTGCCTTAATGTGAAAGGAAGATTTGCCATATAAACAGCGCGTTCAATGGTACTAATGATGCAAGGTTTCGAATCTTACCACTGTTTTTTTTTTAAATGTTTTCGAGGACACAAGTCATCAAATAAAGGTTAAGAGAATATATTTATGAGAGGACATGTTCCAGACTGCATTTTAAAAGTGAAATTTCCATTAAGTGCTAGATCAAAATATTATGGAAAATCAAAAATTTCTTGTCCATCAAATCTGTATGAATTGATTGTTCCGTAATGTTCTACTAATTATTGTCTAGTAGTTGACTTCAACGTGCGCCTCCATATGAAGTTTGTTACTATATTGATCACTGCAGAATAATTTCGAGTAAAGTTTTGGAAGTAAGTTTTGTTGATTGAATTTTCTGTACTCACCAGACGTCTCTCTTCTGCCACGAACAGAGCCATGGTCCGATATTGCCTGACCCTCCTATATTGATGAAATCCAAAGAGATCTTTGTTGTTAAGATCAATTTTGTGTTTGTTGAGTCCAATGTCAAACGACATTCGAAGGACTTACTTTGAATTACAGATTAAATCCTTTCACGGAGGAAGAAATATACCTATGACCAAAACACGTCGAATTGCAAGAAAATATCTACGTGAATTAAACCCATTGGCATTTTCTATGACAAATAACGCATGTCGTGATAATTACGGTAATTCCTGTCTGTATGCAAATGGAATGATATCGAACAACGAATCTGTTAAAAGTTTCTATCATTTTCACTGCAAATTAATCAGTCTCTCTTCTTCCTTTTTTTAATTTTAAATATCCCTCTATATTATTGTATATCATTAATGTTAAGATAAGAGTTACAGATGAAGGTAAATCAACAGCTAATTTGATAATTCTACCAATCTTCGAAATTAACTTAAACAAATATCAAACAACTGTGTTTCTAATTTGGTAGACCGAGTTTAAACACATATTATATTGCAATACTGCAGATGAATAAATCTTATATCTGATTTATTATTCCTAATATAATAAGTGTAACAACCTTAGGAAAACAAGAAGGCCTAGGTATATGTTATGCAAAATATTAATAATAAGTGAAGCGCGTGACGTGCAAATCAGAGAACTAGTTCATATACCGTACTAGATATTTGTTAATTTATGTGCGTGTGTATTAAGCTAACAAAAACAATAAAATTCACGAAAAACTCACTCGAATACAACGGCAAAATGTTGTTAAGAGCAAAGAGATTAGTGACATTAGGCACTGAACTGATAGTTCATGAATGTTTATGCGCTGGTGACGCAAGGTTTATTAAAATCATAGCACACACGATACCGCAAAAGTTTCCTGCAACATGAACCACATCATCCACTAGCCACTTTTAAAGTGACTTATTTCAATTGTTAAAATATATCAAGTTAAGGTCTTTTCATCCCCAAATATCGGTTTACTGTTGCAGTATAATATCCTATTAGCTTTACCATACATCGTGGTGTCTGAAACTGCGGATATAATCTAACGTGTAAATCTTCGCATTTGTATATAAAGTATTACAAACCAGACATTCATTTAAATTAACATTCATTCCCACTTTAGCTGAGTCTTCGAATATTTAAAACTAAAATTCAGAAACCAAAAACTCTTTGCTGTAACGAATTATGAAGAAAACACTCTTCTTAGAGTTAGCTGTTTGTAAACCGAATTTTATGTTCTATTTTTACACTAAATAAGCTAAAATTGCTGGGTTAGTCCATTTTTTTAATGTTAAGACTTTAACTTTTAATATTCGCCTTGTCCTGAAACATTCGATCTTTGCTCTCATTTTATCCCAACATTGAATTATCTGTAAATGTATAATATCTTCGCCATAGGTTGCAATATGGTTTCGTGTTGTCTGTTTGGTTTGTTTTGTCATTATTAAGTAATACCAACATAGCATACACAGTTCTTTTAAAACATCTGAAAGCGAAATAATTTACGGCACATAATATTATGAACTAGCGGCGACTGCTCAAAGAAAAAAAGCACTGCAAAGAAAACGTTGTTTCTATATGTAACAAGAAAAATATTTCAAAAAGTAAGAAATGGAATATTGGTACTATTTAAATCAATACATTCTAATTAATCAACTCGGTATCTAAAGATAATTGGAATTCATACATTAGATGTATATTTAAACTGAAATTACAATAAAAGAGAAGCAGAAAATATTAAAAATTTAAAGGAATAAAGAGAAGATTTTAGATTATTTTTTGGGGGAAAACTTGTTTGGCATATACGTTGGAAAGTATGTATTTCTTTGTCGTCACGAGCTGAAGCGATAACATTATAGTTTTCGACACTGAAGAAAGATTCCCTCAATTTACTGTTTTGCCTTTTCTGTAAACTGTATGATTCCTAAAGTGCTATACGGGAAGTGCACTACATTTTGTATGTACTACAGTTTATAAAAATATAAACATTGCATATAAGATTCACCACATATGCAGAATATTGTTAGACCTACCTGTGGTAATACGATTATTAAATCCTCCGTGCTTTGAATTCTGTTAATGTTTATTTTATATTTCTTTTTTAAATCGACGAAATAAATGAACGAGGCAGCCACTATATTAAATATAACACAAAGACACCAAAATATGGATATGAAATAAAAAAACAAATGCTAAATTTTTTTTTTGGGGGGGAGTAGTTAATTTTGTTTTCAACTTTGATAACTTTTAGCAATAATAAATACGTTTTGTACCAGTACTTCTTTCTAACTGAAATATATAATTGTAACAAATTGTTACAAAAGGAGTCAAAATTAAAAAATAATTTAATAAAGATGATGGATTAAAATGTTCATTTAAAAGATACTTACTACTTGAAGTAATCTGGTCAGGCCTGATGAACAGATGAGAAACATCCAGAATTCAATATTGTACAACTAAAAAGGCATCTTGGAAATGATGAGTTGTCTGGTCGGATCACGGTCACAAAGTGAAATGAATCGTTGCAAACGAAACACTCTGACAAGCTACACTGACTAATATCGAACTAATATCGTTAGAAACTATAGATGACATTAATGTCCATTTCGTAATGCATTTGTAAGTACTCTAATAGGCACTTGTCTGTTATTGGCTGTACCCGATATACCAATGAACGTACACTCTTACGATGGTTTACGTTATTATGCTTTTCCGTCGAAGGATATGATGTCCGCCGTAAAGACAAGTTATATGTTGGCTTTGTTTCAAAATCTGAAGCAATGTCATGATTTGTAAACGTGTCATAAGTCTAGTATACACATATTGTATTGTTAATTGCATAAAGGTGGAAACTTGATGTTATATGGAAAATGCGCGTGTCAGTTTGTAAAGTGTAGTTGTTAAATACCAAGGTCATACGCTTGGCAACAATTTAGGTGCTGTGAGGACATAGATTGTTAATTTGACGAAATTGTGGCTTTCATCTACCAAGGAAGAAATAGTGGAACTGTGAAATGCGGG
>JAIPMN010059268.1:0-11701 GCA_020650975.1 Apostichopus californicus
TATATAATATTTTAATGTGTTATATTTTAATATCGAAAATGTATTTACTAGTGTTAGGGTTATGATAAGGATGGCAGTAATCGATCAATGTAAGGTTTAGAAAGTTTGTTACGCAATACAATAATTATTTACAATTCGTAAGCTAACAACACCTTTTCCTTTAATTTTAAACCGTCCAATTTACGATTAGAGTAAAATTTTTCCCATTTCACTTTTAACGAGGGTTTATATTGCTCCCCCATTGTTTTATGGTTAGCACATGCATTTGACAAAGCAACATGTACGGAAGAAAATAATTGAACTGCCTTCGTATGTATTATTGATTTGCCCTGACTTTTAGTATGTATAAGTATGACTGTATTAGCATGAAAATCGCTTTGTTCCTTCTTCCACGCAATAAAACAATAACTGCTGGTTTAGGATGATGTTCAGGTGTGACAAAAATTGCATCTTCCAGGGTGTTTTTTGTTATTATCTTTACAATGCAAACTATATAAGAGGTTTCACTGACTAATTCAATTGTCAGATCTTTTGATGACGGTAACATTGAGAGATGGTAATGTTTTTGGTGATGACGTTGATTATGGAGATAGCGAGAACGAAGGCGATAAAGATGATGTTAAACACGAGAGTTATGATCACGTAGACGATTATAATGGTGATGATATTTCTTCCTTCTTTTTTCAGACAACTATCACTGTGATCAGATTGAATTTCAAAATGGGGATCGCTTCATCAATTTTCCCACATGGTTTTGACCAAGGTAACTAATTTTGCAATGACGTAATGTACTAAACAAATCGTTTCACAGTGACTATCAAAGCAGATTCACAAATTTAGTATTATCACGACCTATGTGCTGGTATGGTCTTTCACAACAATTTTTATATTGACCCAACAAACAAATCTTATCTGCGTACTGTTACCTCGAACCTGGTCATTCCTCAATGAAGTGTAGATATGGAAAACGAACATCAGAGAAAGTTATTAGTTATAACGACCTTGTAATATTTGGACGATATTCTGAACAATTGTTATGTAAATAAGTTCTACTGGTTATTTTATGTCACCTTATAGCTGGACATAGTATATATCTCACGACCAGTACTGTGTTCTCCATGTCACCACGTGGTGTTTTGGGTTTTGAACGGCACAAAGCAATGCTTTCACCGTCTTTCTGTTCACGTCATGTTATATAGCCTATGATTCGACATCTTGTCGGTATAATTCGTGCAGTATTTGTAAGATATTAAACAATTTTTTTGTCGCAAAACGCAAAATATCACATTTTTGTATTCCTTGCCGAAGGCCAAAGAAATCTATGCGATGGTGATGGCGTTTGTATGTGACGCTTACTTGTAAGCTCGATATCTCAATAGTTGAAACTTAGATTAAATTCATAACTAACATGTGGGTAACCCATATCAGGTAGAAAATCCCAATTGTTTTTGATGGAGGTAAAAGGTCATTCGAGTTCACTAGAGGTCAAAATGTTATAATCTTTTAAACTGCTTGTAAGCAAGATATCTTAGGAAGGGTGACTAGGATGAATTTCATAGTAAGCATGTAGAAGAAATATCGTGTAAAATATTCTTTTTTATTTTAGACTCATGTCAAAGGTCATTTGAGGTCATCAGAGGTGAAAATCTGAAAATCTTGTTAAAGTAATGACTCTTAAAGTAATATTTTGTTGATGTACAAACTTAGCATGTGGATCGCCCTTGGCAAAAAACAAGTCGTTGTGGAATTCCATACGGGTCAAATTTCAAAATTTGTAGTTTTGTGAAAACCCATTCTACCGTACCTATAAGATGGACCATACTGTCATCACGTACATATTTTTACACTATCATCATGATACACTAGCCATTTCATTGTCCGCAGTAGGCATCCATAAAAAAAACAATTAATGTAGGAACAAACCGATGAAAATTTAAGCTGACAAGCTGACAAAGCATATATCTTCCACTTGTACTTGGTGTTGAGAGAAAATCTTTGCAAAAAAAATCATGGCAGCAATAACAGCAAATTTGTCTCAAACTCCTTCAATAGTGGTATATTTTGCAAATATGATCGATAACATGCAGAAAAAATACCTCAAGTAATACTTTAGGAGATGTTTGGCCACCTAAAGTGTTTTGATATTTTGACACGAGCACCTTCTCTTCACGTGTTTGTGTTAACGAACCTAATGGGAGTGTTAGCTCAGTGGTTAACGCCGGTGCCTTCTAATCATAAGGTCTCCAGTTCGAGTCACTCCAAGATTAATGTATGTCGTCCAGTTACAGAGTTGTTGACAATTGACAATTCATAATCATGGACGATAAATATGAATCTAAGAGACTGACTTCGGTCAACTTGCGGCTTTGATAAGCCAATGAGGCTTCTTCGCGAGTTCCTGCTTGCAGGAGGATCTTAAATACATACATACATACACACATACATTCATGGCATAGTAAAGCCTTACCAACTCGACAGTTCCAAGCTTTGTCGTCAAAAATGTTTTACATAAAATGACAGTTAATCGTGCTTTTAGAACTGGATTTTCTGCATATCAGCTCTAAAGAGGTCTTGTGCCATTAACAAACAGTTTGACGCATTGTTACAGTTTTGTTTATAATATTCATGTAATGGTCTTATATTTTAACTTCAGATGGGGATGTCCACATGTTTATTGTCTACTTGGGCCGCTGGTACTTTACTCTGCTGTGTATGGGGGTTGTCTGCGCATAACCAAGCCGCCATGATATCGATGTTAAATACACTTTTTTAATTGGTTTATAAATGCTCCTTGAAGTTCGTGCACAACCTCCGCAAATTAAATTGCCCGTAAATAATACACGTGCATATAGCGAACCATTTTACACAGTTACTTCCCATTGAGTAAGAATAGCTTTATCTGCTTGTAAGGATATCGAGGTTTGACTAGCCCACGAGACACTCGCCAATTGTCGAGCGAAGTGCATTTCCTATTCGACAACGCTAAAATTCGCCAACGCTAATGGCGAGTTGGCGACCGTATTTGTAGAGGCCTGGTACGCGCTGGATTCCACGTTGCTGAGTTCCTCTAGCTCCCTCTGACCAGTGCACTTGTCATACGAACGAAGGGTTTGATATGTCCGGTGCGGTCCTATACTAAAGCCCGCCTGTACACGCCTGGTGCAAACGCCGCCGGCGGAAAATAATTGTCATATTGTTTTTGATGAAGGTCAAAGCTCAGTTTGGGTAAAAACAGCCCAAACTGTGAATACCCTACAAAAATGATATATCAAAAACTCTCAATTTGAAACCAAAGCACTTACAAAATATCTACAATGGGCAAGGAATCACTAAGCCTGTTGATTTTCTTGTGTCTCTTTCACTTCATGTGTTCGCCACATACACTCCTATAAAGGAATAACCATACTTGGAGTTTTTTTTTACATAAGTTTGAGTCTCCCTTTAAACCGGATCATTGACGGCAGAGTGCTCTTGTATCAGTTAGTTTCATATTAATGTGCACACATCAAAGAAGAACATTAGGGCGGCGGTCCCCAGGGCTCAATACATTCATAGTCACGAACGGTACAAATTTTCATACTATTTAATGAATTTGATACGACATACTGAAATACAAGGTCTATGCTTAAACACACCGATCATCAAGGACATGGTAGTTGCGATCGATTTATCTTAATCACAATTCCTAGTTGATTGTGTTATTCGAATTCCGGGTTGACCAATGATGTTTGTAGTCCTTCAAAGCGGGACATATTATATTAAGACACAGTACAATCAACGCATATGTCTTGAAGGTTTATGGGTGGTACGTATATTTCTCAGTTGTCATTCCCATGATTGTTTAGATGATGCACTACGATTAAGTGTAGATGACTTAACATAACTACAGCTGCACATGCACATGTTAAAAGCATTTCAATATTATGATACGTTCAGTACCCTCTCTACAGAGAATAACGAAGGTTCTCACACCAGCCTTAGATCGTTTTGTGTGAATGTATTGTTCCATTCAATATGTGTGAGATACGGTGCTTTAATATAAATATTCGAGCATGTTTCACCTTCACAGGGGCGTCTTCATCCTCGACGGTTTGATATGTCTTCTTAAAGGATGATAAGGTGTTTAGTAAAATTTTCATGTTCTTAAAAATTTACAAGCGACCACAGGTGCTGGTAGGATTGACACACATAAAATGTACTAAATCCGTGACACGGAGGCGGTTTGTTTCATTACCTTGTATAAAATGTTTTATCTAATACTCAATCCTAGCCAATTCAGGCTAATTCAGAATAAAAAACATTGTAGTACCACGTAGTAGTACCATTGTAGTGGCAACGTCTTTACCTCCTTTAAATCTCTAAATTGTCAAAAAAAAATCGACAAGGACCCAATGCTAGCATGGAATATCTAAAACAAGATGAAACAGCAGGTTCAGAAAATTGAGGCCTTAACTTTAACGAAACATTGCTTACGTTACTGTTGCCAGACTAGCATATGAGCCTTGTCCAACACAAAACAAAAATGGTCTTGGTGAGAGGAATTATGGGTAAAAGCAATACTTATCAGACCTGTTCTGTTTCAGAATCACGTAACATCTTCATACCATTGTGATTAGAATGCAGCTTTCTTAATCATGTCTTTGTTTTATTTCAGAGAGCCGGTGGGAACTTGTATTGTACGTTGCAATTCTTTTGGCCTTAATTTGCGGTATATTTACTATATATTGCTACGTTATACAGCATGAACGAAAAGGTATCTCCTTTGACATCTAAGTAAATATTCGACATTATATCTTAAGTAAATCTTTTGCCAGGACACCACCACCTTCCAATGTAATCTCCTTGTTAGTCGAGGGTTTAGCCAGTCAAATAGATTATATTCAATCAACTACATCTCAAGTTAGGAGCAAAATATTGAGATGAGGTTTTCAAATTGCAGTGTGGAATATATTTCGTTTCAATAAAATTGTCAAATTGTATGTTAACACTTAACAGCTAAATAATTTGGAACGTTACTCAAACTTTGCTTCAAATGTGGCTGTACAACAAAGTGAAATTGGGTTATGTGCGACCCGTTTGTAATTTTCGGAGCCCTCGGGCTTTTCAACCCCTATAAATTTAGTCTACACTCAATGTTGCACTTTGAAGTGTAGAGACACATGAATTTAGTATAAACATTGCACATTGCAAGATTAATTCCATGCCCATCTCTGCTGCAGACCATCGATGTTTTCTAACAACAATTTTCCATACAGGAAATAGTGTCATTGTTGGTCAAAAAATTGATCTACTGACAACGTAAGCATAAAGAACGAAAGAGGAACGTGCTTTTAACTGTCAATTGACTCTTGTAATGGAGTTGCGCCCTCTATTCTTGTCCTGGTTGGAGTCACCGTTAATGTTACACGAAACATATGTTAATAAAGTCACACGATGTTAGTATTTAGCAGGCTGTCTGATAATCCTTGCACAGAGAAAGAGAGATGTCTTAATTCTCAGTCGACTATTTTAGTGGAGTTGCGCCCTCTATTTTCACTCTGTTTTTGGCGTACCTTTATGTTAAACTAAGCTATAGGGTAATTAACACACATGATGTTAGCATTCAGCAGGGTGTTGTGGGTGATAATCGATCCAATACAATATTCGACATGTTGAACGGATTATCTGAAATGTTCTCTTTATCAACAAATATTTCTTTCAAATTGTATATTTATATTAAAGGTAACACAATCCTACACAGATGAATACGTTTATAATTAATGGGTGATTAATTTTTGGATATCAAATCGGAATCGTCGACTAAGCACAGTATTATCAATGCGTCATACCATACTGAAATCTAATGCTGTAAGAGAGGGTGTAGCTTTTGCTAAGAGTTGTTCATAAATATCTTAATTTCAGTTTGATATTGAAGTAATAATATCCGAGTACTGATTGTTCTAACATTAGCAGTTTTCATAACCTACTCTCTTGCAGGTTTTTGCTTCTTAGCAATTGGAATATTTAATATTCTTTTCAGTTGGAGTATCTCCTCTGTGGAAAGTTCTGTCTTGTCAATTTTATGTCATGCAGAATGCTTTCATTTCTTGTTGTTATACTAATAGTTTGACAACATAATTTGTAGTTTCTTTTTGTTCGTGTTTTGTTTCCAGAAATTTGGTTCAATTCTAAGATGACTAGACCTGTGAATGACATGTTCATACGTAAGAGGCAGGGAGAGAAGGAAGAACCGGGATGCCTTTAATGTAAAGGAATCAATAAAAGGATGTAATACATAAGTTAAGCAGGTAAATATTATTCGTATTGACAGCTCATTGTGATAACTCTAAACGCTAAATAAATGGGGGAGGTGGGTAGAATACATTCAACTAGGGAAAGAACTACTTTCGGGTCATATTTATCATTTATAAAATCTCTTTCTAAGAAGAGTGAATTAATAATATCATACATGACCATATTGGTGATGATCTTGACATATTATTTCTATGCAGTTATCTTTCCAATCGGACATGCCTTGCCTTTTAGCCGTGATGGTTACGCAACCAACAACTACCAAAGAGTTTAACATCGATGCCACAATGACTATATTATGTCCATTCCTGTAGCAATCCTTCTGGAATCCATGCTTGATATATTGAATGCGTCATTACCTACGACCAGTTTTGACACTACCTTGCTTAATGTGCTTGGTTACGTTGGTGTGTTTACAGGAGACTGGTCTCAACAGTCTGACGAATCACGATATTCTCAAAGAGGAAGACAGATAATTGAATAGAGATATAGAGGTAAAGAGAGAAGAAGGGGGGATGCTTTGAAATACGATGAGATGTGCAAAGTGAGACAGGGATCTTGTTATGTGTTTAATTGTCAGTGTATGTTATTACAGCTATGAATGGAAACAAACTCGTTTTTAAATACGACCGAAATTACATCAACAATAACAAATGATAAATAATAGGATCACGTGATTTCTGTTCGGTTGTTAACATTTTGTCGTTAAGTGGTTAATATCTTTCACTTTTCCTTTTAACCTTGTTAGATATTCAATAACGACGTGTGCTATATTAGCCTTACGGTGAGCTATTTCCTTGTAGAATACATCATATGTGTACTATGTGATACTACTAGTGTGTGTCAGTCCATTTAGCCTTTGTAGGCATTTAGGAGGAAAACTCTTCCAAAAGGGGAAAGTAATATGAAAAACTACACAAACTAAATATGAAGTATTGTTTAATCAAGAAAGTTACTTAAGACATAGTGTAAGGCAAATTCATTTATTCAAGATCGTGAACCTATAGTACAGCTATGATAATCATATGTTATTCGTGTTCTGATTGTCATACAGGGCAGACAGAATCATAGGGCCCATTGACTGTTTGTTTCAGTGTGCCTTTATCACTGTCAGACTTTCCCTGTGTTCATGCCTGACGAGAGGGTTTAGGGGATACAGCGGTCTGGTCCTGGTTGAGATTATAGGTCCAAGAAAATAAAGAACAACAGAAGAAAAGATAAAAAGGAATCCAATAACGTAATTGTATCGTGACCTGGAAATGATATATGGAGGAGGCTAACAATGTGATATGTTATTGAATTAACTAGTAGGTCAATTTATGCATTATACGATAGTGTTGCAAATCTATTCATTTTAAACAAAATTGCACAATGATCTACTAGAAAGACGCACACAGAAAAGTATTCGTTAATTCATCATTAAATTTTCCTTTATCTTTGAATGTGATCTAAGCTTGATGAATGGAAGAGAAATTATGCTCTTGTTACCAGAAAATCAGGGTAAATTACAGTAGCCACCGAAACGATATGCAATGTACACGGCAGAGAGCGTAGAGAAATGTATAACACACAAGTATGTTACTGTTTATCATAATTACAGACTGAGTCTGACTTTTCGGCATCTATCGAATGGATACATTTACTACATTAGCTTTAGCAAGAAAATATGAAGATAACATTGATCGAATAAGAAACTTATGAGTTAATGTGTAACTTATATATTAAGGAAAATAGTAGAACGTTAACCACAGTAGAGTTGTTTCGTTATATAGCTTTCAACTGACTGACTCTGTCAATGTTATCTATATCTATACGAATATATCATCAACTTTTGAGGTTGTTAATTTCTAGAGAATGAAGAAAGAGTACTTGAATTTTATGTCTACTAGCCTTGTCAAGACGTCAATAAAAACATTACAGAATAAAGACGATCACATCATACATACTTATTATATATATAGATAGATAGATATATATATATATAGAGAAAAACAAGTTGGCTTCTAAAATGGAAAACATTCCAATACGTTGATAACCTTATTACCAAACATAACAGTGTCAAAATATGCGAGAATTGATTAGGTGAAGAACGGTTAACTAGAAATGGCATGTCATTGATTAAGTCCAAGATATGTTGAAAAAGCCCATGAAAGATCAAAGTTGCATTTGTTGTCTTTACAAAGTGTTTAAAAGTTATGCTAAACATATACAGCATAATAATAATATATTACAGAGAGTAAACCAATTGATACCAATGAGACACCCGGGTCTACTATCGTGCATGATAAATATTTAATTGCGGATGTAAACCATGTTGTAGTATTATGAGATCTCACGGAGGAACTGGTCAATAATGACTGACGATAAGAATATATGTGACACACTGTTATACTCTATATGATGGTATATATGTGTAGGTAGCTCCCGTAGCGTCATGGAATCTTGAGGTTCCGTAGCGATTACCAATCACCAGTACTAGAACCTAGTAATACCCAGTTCACACTCCAGCATGGTAGATTTGTTCTGCATAGGTAGGTTGAGCGGTATCAGGGGCTCTCATGGGTAAATACGTCGTAGGTATCGGTATCTCGTAAGAACTGTCCGCGATTAATTTCTCAAATATCTGTTAAGGGATAATGTGGGGACTTTTGCAAGATACTATCAAAACATAAATGCTAAATAAAATCCATCACTTTGCCTGAACTGACCTTACAAACCTTCTTTACATTAAAGGTAAAATCAAACCAAGAGAAATCATAAATAAGTTAGATATGAACATTTTTTTGTGAATCACTTTAAGCTGGTTATACGAGACAGCTGTATAATTACAACTATTAATTATCGATTATTATTACACACACTTCCAAACGTTAAGCTGGTGATATGAGATAGTTGTATAATAACAACTATCGATGATAAACTATTATTACACACACTGCCTAACGTAAAGCTGGTAATATGACACTGCAATATAATTACAACTATCCATTAAAGATTATTTATATACACTTCTTAACGTTAAGCTACATATTCAGTTACATCGTTCTTTTTGCAAGTGACATAGTACATCATGATGGTCGACATAGGACCTTCATTCTGAATAAAAATCCGTTTAACTTCAGTATATCTGTGGCAGTTTTCTCTTTTAAATCGTAAAAGTATATGAATTATATTACGCGTTCCACATTGGGTTAGCTGTCAGAATGCTTTAGCTCGGTTGCTATCAATACCATATAAACTAAACTTCACTTAATATTCTCTTCTCGATTTCAATGCCTACCAATGGATTTCAATTTGACAGCAGAGATGACTAACATGATGCCATTAAGGAATGCTGAATGAAGCAGGATTAGGATATAGTTTATGAACTACTGATTAAACTACCTTCAACAGCTTGGTAAAACTCTTAATCTACTCTCAAGTCTCTAATACAATCTAGGAGAGAAGTTTCTTCATTTCGCATGTGTAACAATGCTAATGATGCCACATTCGGATACGTAATGGTGACTGATAACTGTTCTAAAATGAGTATTATATTACTTACAGCTACGAAAGTTCCCCTCAGATGATGAATGGAAGGTCGAAGAGAACAGTTATGGTTCCAGCAATCGAACAAGATTTTATCTCTGCAAATGATTAAGAAATTGATTCAAATAGTGAATCAGCAGATGTAGTGTATTATTGTAAAAATGAAACAAGAAGTGTTATACTAACAGACACATTTAGTAAGTTTTACTTTCATAATCATTTTTTCTTGTAAGATTTCCCAATAGAAATTGTGCAGCTATTACTTTGTTAAATACATGACACTTTCGACGTTTTACATATCAATGAGAATTACATTAGCTAAAAGTAAAGTGACAATGGTAGCACTCACTTGGATGAAAGTACCTTGAAACAAACAAGTCAGCGCTCCTTCAGATACTAAAATGTCCATTCATAGTGACCTATGTAGACTTAAGTATAAATAAGTAATCCACAATAACTCTATTATATTAACTTTTTAAATCCAACTTCAAAACTCGCATACACTGTTCGAGGGTTGTACAACCTACAATAATTGTTAGATATTGTTTTTCAAATACACAAATACAGAACTGATTACAAAACCGGCTTCAACTAGTAGGGAATGTGTTCACTCGGGCACTTATATAATAAAAGGGTAATTTAGGGATTGGTTCCTTACTTTATCTGCAAGTACTTCTCCGGCCAGGGTACTGATGGTGTGACCGCTTCTTCGCCAAATCTAACTTCTTTGTCCACAGGAAATGGTGGGTTCCCTAACAGATGTGCGAGTGTAGAAACATCGAAACTAGTTAGGTGTATGTATATCCAACTTGTGAATTGAGGTAACCCCAAAGTTATCACGCTTTCAACACATTTGTACAGCTGGGTGTCTGTCATGAATGTTTTCAAACTCTCCTATTCCCTTCTTGCATTCACTTTATTTATACATGATTACTACCAATTGTTAAAGATGCTTTAATTAATTTCAGACAAGTATAGTCTTAAATGGTGTAAAAGGCTCTTCTTCTGGTTAACTAACCTTAAATACAGCTAAGAGCAGTAATGTAACTTTCCGTCATCCAAAATAAGAAAATTTGTGATTTTACAATTTGGTACTGGATTCCGATCAATGGTATGTTATGTACAGTATATATAGGGTGTCTCTATAGATTAATATAATGAGTTGATTTCATATATATAATATTTACATGTTTTTTCCTAAAAATTACTGTAATTATTCACGTTACTTAGAATTAACTGAAATTAAAAAACTTGAGTTATCTTTGATGTATATATCTATTTGGAGAGATAAATGTTGTCAATCAAATTCGATTTACTAATTAAAGGGGAATTATGAAATTACTTATTGGTTGTGTAATTGCTGCAGTTTTCTATTGTAATAAGCAACGTATTTTGTTATCGGACACTATGTTATTTGCTACAATGTGCTCGTTATTATTAAATTTCTTTACCAGCTGCCATAATCTCCCATATTACTACTGCTGTAGACCACACGTCACTGGATTCTGTATACTGACTCAACAGTAACATTTCAGGTGGAAATTGGTTTAAAGTTACCGTAGAAATCTGTAAAGGAAAAAGTAATTTATTTTGTTTATATATTAATATTTTATTCAGGTTATAATAATCTACAATTGTACACTTCAATAGACTTACAACTGATTTTTGATTTCTTAAATCGATATGATTATAATTTATTTTAGAAAATAATTCAATTGTGCTATGGGATGTAATTCCCTATAGAGAGGTTGTGATTTCGGAGAATTTTGAATAGCATTTGCGAAAAACAATTTAGAGCGGTACATGTATGATATTGAAATTTAAAGAGCTTTCTATTAAAACAATAATAATGTACTTGTGTAATGAAATCCACAAAAATATA
>JAIPMN010059281.1:0-11379 GCA_020650975.1 Apostichopus californicus
TTTACGAATCAACCTGTCCGGATCATGACAATAAATTGATCATTTTTGCACTATATCGAATGAATAAAGGATATGTCTCTCGAAATGCTACAATTACCGAAAACTCACATTTCCTTCTTCAACTTCTCTTCTGACTGATAAACTCGTCTGTTTTTCTTTAACTTCCTTGGTGTCCTCTGTCATCTCTGGTTTGGTGGTCAGGAGGTAGGCAATGAAATTAACATTGGAATTCTTAAAATTACACATACTCATGCTCAATTAAGTTATATATAAAAGAAAAGAAAGCCGGGTGGAGGGGGGGGGGGGAATACCGTGATGAATTACCCATTCTGTTTCAATCTCATTTCTTCTTTTTGAGATTACTATCATCGGAAATCTGATACGAACTTGCATGGTCCGAAAATTTGTAGTATACATTATTCGGAATGACTCGGAACTTATTATTTATAATTTTAGCAAATTAATGTCCGTATATCAACGTGATGATATTGCAAAATATGATTTTAAAAGTATAGTGGTTAAAAATACCTACCTTTTACGTTTGTTACTAAATGCTGTTTGGAAGGAGTCCATTGTAGTCTTTGTGGGCTTCGGAACGGCTAAACAGGTAAAAACACAATTCAAGCATTGGATACAGCTGTAACATCAAAAAAACTTCAATTGCGTAAAAAGAGCATAATATGTATAATAATCAAATTACAATGCGACACCTCATTTTCTCGAAATTGAACTCACTGTTCAATTTTTTAACTTTGCACAACTTCTATCTGTTAAAACGATGTTTTATGTTATACTTTCAAGCTGCGTGTTGCAAGTGCGACAGTCAGAATTTCCGACTGTCGCATTCTAATTTACCTAGGCCTATTCATATATTACTGTGATTGTGAATGACCGAAAAATTGAAAAATTTCGGTTAAAATTGACCTTGCGTCAGTCATATTTACCACGTTTTCCTTGCCAATTTGAGAAATTGTATCTCGCGATCCTTATACACCACCATACAAAACATTGTATGATTTTGCCTAAAAATGCCTAAAGGGAACTACCGTACAACGTTCGCCAGCTTAAATTCGGTTTATTTATGAACTAATTTTGCTATTCGGTGGGTTGACCCTGTTCGCTAGCTTCAAGTAAGTTCAGTATATATCAGGGACGTAGCCAGGGGAGCCATGGGAGCAGCCTGCTCAAAAAGTCTCAATAATGAATGGAATACGAATCCACTTCTCAGGTTAACATGAATGTCACAACGTCAAATGAAATTATTTTACATTAACCGCAGCATTAATGCATTATACTGTTTTCTTGTGTAACAATGTAAAGGGAACAGTTCGTTGGTACATGAATGTGCCTTGTCAATCTGGGTATAACAAAAGTTAGTATTTACAAGAATTCTACTCTTCATTGTAATTGATATATTGTAGATTACTTCCTCTGGTTATGTCGTTCTTGTTTGAATGGCGTTTGTCTACATTTCAACTCATGTTGGCTTACTAAATCAGCTCTTTCTGCACTTTTCAAAGCATCTGCTATAACGTCATGAGTTGCAGCGATAGTTTTTTCCCTTTTCCACTCAAGTAGCATTTGGTAAACCTTCTCCTTGTGATTTGAACTATAATCTATGTCGACAATAAACCGCCAGCATGCTGCTCTCATTCTGGCAGAGACATTTGACATGACGTATGCTCTCACGGTACCCGTGAAAGCGGATAGGCATGGTGATTTAGCAATATGATGTCTGGGTGAAAGACCCTCCCCTGTCTTGAAAAATAGAGATGTTTAGAGTCCGGTATCTTTTGGGGTACATCGTTCAGAAGATTAAGCAGGAGAGCAAGGACGATCTCCTGGGCCATCTCTGTGGGATGAGAAGTACTCTCGTCGCAGACAACTACATGTAGAGAATACGCTGTGTATCAGGCACAGTGCAGGTCAGGAGAGAGGAAGCTAACAGTTTATCTCAAATGTCTTAAACATTGTGTGAACATCGCCTGCGGATGACACGTCCCGTGGCATAAGGCCTAATGATTCGTCGGGAGGAGGTTCCCACACGTTGATGTCAGTGTAACTGTGACTCAGTGTTAACCCAACTTTATTCCTCTCGACTTAAAACTCGATTAAAAACGCAGATGTTTTAGTTCAAAATGATAAATTCTGAACAAAGGGGCAGTGGACGGAGACCCGGAAGTGTGTTCATAGGTAGCAGCGAAAAGCACTTTATCGAATATTGCAGGTAAGGCTGATGGAAGAAAAGGCACGATTTGAGCAAAAAGAGTTGAGAACGGAATGAAATCATATAAGTAAAAAATTACTTATCATAAGGATACTGAAGACAAATGCACAATAAACGTTCGTTTTGGTTTACAGTTTCGCGTTTTCTTTCTCGAGAAGGCCAAATTGGATAAAACTTAATAAATTACAATCTATAAAGCTTAATTTCACCGTTGAAGTTGCTCTTCGCAGAATATAGCAACGGTTAAACTGTTACCTGACGAGACTCTTCACTAACATCACTGTCTTCGGTTTNTACAATTGCTGATGGAAGTTCTTCGTGTGTATCTCCTGCAGTAGCAATGTTTTCGCCTGTATGAATTGATACCTTATCTGCAGACGTCACCTGCGCATGGTGAAGGAGGGAACAATTATACCAGGATCGTTTATTCAGATAACAGAAGTGACATTCGTGCTGTATAAGCCTCAGTTATTATAAAACAAAAAGGTTCTCATTGATACTGTTGAATGATTTATTGCTCGTACCATATTTGTTTTTGTGATAAATTCAGCTACAAATCACTAGTATCACCAAAAGTGGTTTGCCATAGAGGTTATCATTGCTGCCAATCCACTGCAGAAAACGCAATTTCAAGATCTCAATGCGCAATAAATTTGTAGTATATTACAATGGGATACGTATGGAACTAAACAACATGTAATGCATAGTTGACTAAACTATCGCACAAGGAATGTCACAATTGACTGGAAATAATGGGCAGGAGTACGTTCTTATCTCCTTCAAACAACTGGTCGTAGTAAAGATTTACGAATCAACCTGTCCGGATCATGACAATAAATTGATCATTTTTGCACTATATCGAATGAATAAAGGATATGTCTCTCGAAATGCTACAATTACCGAAAACTCACACTTCCTTCTTCAACTTCTCTTCTGACTGATAAACTCGTCTGTTTTTCTTTAACTTCCTTGGTGTCCTCTATCATCTCTGGTTTGGTGGTCAAGAGGTAGGCAATAAAATTAACAATGGAATATTTAACATTACACATACACATGCTCAATTAAGTTATATATAAAAGAAAAGAAAGCCGAGTGGAAGGGGGGGGGGGGCAATACCGTGATCATTACCCATCCTGTTTCAATCTCATTTTTTTTTTTGAGATTACTATCATTGGAAATCTGATACGAACTTGCATGGTCCAAAACTTTGTAGTATACATTATTCGGAATGACTCGGAACTTATTATTTATAATTTAAGCAAATTAATGTCCGTATATCAACGTAATGATATTGCAAAATATGATTTTAAAGGTATAGTTGTTAAAAAATACCTACCTTTTACGTTTGTTACTAAATGCTGTTTGGAAGGAGTCCATTGTAGTCTTTGTGGGCTTCGAAACGGCTAAAAAGGTAAAAACACAATTCAAGCATTGGATACAGCTGTAACAACAAGAAAACTTCAATTGCGTAAAAAGAGCATAATATGTATAATAATCAAATTGGAAGGCTACATCTCATTGTCTACGAAATTGAACTTACCGTTCCATTGTGTAACTTCGCACAACTTCTATACGCTAAAACGATGCTTTTTGTTATACTTTCAAGCTGCGGGTTGCAAAGTGATTGCATAGGAACCAAGAGACAGATCCCTTTTAAAGTACACACGTATACTCACACACCCAGGGACGTCGCTAGAGGGAGGAGGGGGGAGGTTGGGGTGTCCCAACCCCTCCCCCAATCTTGGTAAAACTGACGATAGTTGGAAAATTGGAGTGCGACAGTCGGAATTTCCGACTGTCGCATTCTAATTTACCTGGGCCTATTCATATATTACTGTGATTGTGGATGACCGAAAAATTGAAAAATTTCTGTCAAATTTGACCTTGCATCAGTCATAATTACCACGTTTTCCTTGCCACTTTGAGAAATTGTATCTCACGATCCATATACACCACCATACAAAACATTGTATGATTTTGAATACTCTAAATAAAAAAGAAGCCTAATAGAACAACCGTACAACGTTCGCCAGCTTCAATTCGGTTTATTTATGAACTAATTTTGCTATTGGGTGTGTTGACCCTGTTCGCTAGCTTCAAGTTAGTTCAGTATGTATCAGGGACGTAGCCAGGGGAACCGTGGGAGCAACTGCTCCCACCCCCTCCCTACCCCATCGAAAAAATGTTAATAACTGTTGAGATTTTTGCATGGTATTTTGTCAGTGCTCTTTTGATCTTGATTACTCGTCAGCTCCGTTAACTCGATTATAATCGTAGAAACATTCAGGCCTACTGATTCAGCTACTTAGTTTGGCAGATGCAATTAGCTAAATTTAGCCTTTAGCCTATTACCAGCCTACAGTTGGCCACTGCGTAATAAAATACATTTAGCCTACCTAACCGCACTCGACGGAGAGTCACGAATCGTATACACAACGACGACGACAACGTGCGTTCTCATCCTTTCTATGATTCGTCATAAGTTGTTGCACGAACAGCATGTTATGAAGCTAAGCTAGCAATCGTACGTGATACGCGCTTCCTATCAATAATTATTACAACTGCTAAATATGAAAGTTGATATTGTCCATCAGTTAAGTTCGTCAAATGTATTAAAGTCCAGACATTGGACAACAAACAAGAATCATCCTACTGGAAAAATTGTAAAAGAGCACTATGTTTGTCTTTCTGATATAATATGTAAAAGAACATGTAAAAGAATGATTCAAACCGGGAAAAAAATATGCTGATAATATGATATCACATGATAATGATGAAACTGGCAAAAAATTGCACTAGATCGCATCTAAGGACCTTCAATTGTTCCAAAAATTTCTCAAAGAGGAAGGAGGACACCCCCTCCCCTTAGACCCCTCCCCAATATCAATCGCAAAATGTGCTCCCCTTCCCCTCACAAATTCCTGGCTTCGTCGCTGGTATATACTGTTGCTATGATATACAATTAAAAACTAAATGCTAGTCAGTATAGGTGTTGTAACCGTTACAGTACGTTACTTGGTACGTTGGTACGTTGCACTTTCCTTAAAAATAATTGGGTTAATAATTTGGTGTATGTAACATGTGGGCGATACTTAGTATACTTAACTGCATCCTCCCCACCCTAGGGATATTTCCCTTTACAGCTATTTTACAGCATTACAGCAACCACTGAAAACCGATGTTTTTACAGTATGTTTTTATACTTATTTCTAAGAACTCTATTGGTCCTTGACGAAGATGATAGGCAGATTGTTATTTTTTTGGTAAATCGCAATGTCGTCGAATATAATTTGTTGAAACAAAAGGTTTCCCCTTTGTTACATTAACATAGCTTTTATATTTAGTACCCTATGTAGCTTTCAAGCAGATCACTTATACTCAGTTGCTTTCTTGCTTAACCAGAGTGATAAATACCTTTGTGAAGTGAGGGCCATTGGGTGCAAATGTATCGAGAAAAGTTCGCAACAAAAATGCAGTCGCGAAAGATGGAGTGTTTGACTGACACTGACCGTATCGTTGACGAGTATCGGGAACAAATAGGGATAGTTGCTTTATAGGCTAATTTTCAGATTGTTCTTGGCCTATGCTAGTAAGTTTGAAGCACATAAATACGTACCAGAAAGAGGAATGGGGTAAAGAGAGATGGAATGAGAAGCGAATGGAATGAAATGAGCGACGAGAATGCAATGAGAAGAGAATGGAATAAGCGAAAAGAATGGAAAGAGAATTGAATGACATGAGTGAACAGAATGAGAAGAGAATGGAATGGAATGAGAAGTTTGACGTAGTTTGACTAACATCGAGATATCAAGATAGTTGATACTGTCGCACATTGTAGAAAATACGAACTCGAAGCAGAATTGGTGTCACGTGTTGAAAATTATTTGGCAGATATTATTTTCAGTTGCTCATTTTTCGCTGTTTTGGCTTTAAAATAGAAATGAAGCCAACGTTCCTCACAGGAGTTGCAGAAATAAAACAAAACTAGACATTACAGTCTTACGCCATTCATAACAAACTGTGTGACGTCATAATGATGAAATTCTCACTGAGATGGCCAGATGGAAACCACGGACGAGAAAATGACGAGTTGGGAAAAGAGGGAAGTATTCAAAGATAGAACACAGAACATCGTTGTTGGATCAATTTAGTGTAAAAAAAGGGATAAATTTTGATTACCCCACAAAGCAGCATATTGGTTATCCCCCCCCCCCCGCAGTATAGATATGGGAGATTTGAGTATATATTTATAGAGTTAGCCCTTTGTGTGTAGAGCAAATTGTAACACTACGGTAACACTGTTGAATCTTCATATGGCATTGAGTGATGTTAAAAGATTACTTTTCTTATGCCACAATATGAGAGACTTTTAAATGTTTTTTTTTCATTTCCTGTCACAGTCAATAACCTGTGAATTTTTGTTTGCGAAGACAACTAAGGACATACTTCATATTAAAACAAAGCTTCTTTAATACTTTTTGAACTAGTAACGAATTATAATCTGCACAACAGTAGAGTGAATTAAAATAACCAGTAAGTATCTGCTGGGGGAGGGGGGGGGGGTCGACAGATGATTTTTTAAAAGATATATTCCAATATTGTGTGAGTCTTCTAACACACCATATCATCGGACTAAATCTTGAAGTATTTAAACTTTATCAGTTTCTTGTTAGGCTTTTCTTTGACTGTGTGTAGAAGGAAGAAATTTAAGCCGCAAATAAATTTGAAATTGAGAACAGTGCTATCATCATTTCGAGATATTAATTTGTAACTGGTTTATCTTCGTTTCCTGTTCTTTACACATCAGTTATAAATCTTTCCTCCCTGATGAGAATCAAAGTCTAATACTGTTTATTACATAGTAACAACGCCTTCCCTGTTAATAAATTACTGTTACTAATTAACAGGAACATAAATCTCTGTCTCTCTTACCGTTTCTCTATTGAGTTCATCCTGTACGTCAAAGTCCTGAAAGGAAGAGAAAGGTTATTGTCACGAGATGTTGAAAATGTGTTTCAAAAACATATAATAAGGCGAAGCAAACAAAATAAATTAGAATGATATATCTTCACAAATATCGCAGTATACTATTCCTGGCGAGTAAACGCACATCTGCATGGAGCACACTAAAGTCAATATAGGAGACAGACTCGTCACTGAAAGATTCACAGACTTAATAACATGAATACATATATCAGCTATAAAACAATGGAACTACAAGCTGCTAGTTTTCTGCCTTTCATGAGAAATATGTCAACTCATCCGTCGCCTGCATGGTGAGTACACACCCAATTTCTATTGGTATAATTTCTTATAAACAATGCTTTATGTAGCATTATAACGTCCTAGCTGCACGTGCAAGCTACCGTCGAATTTGAACAGAATTGAAACGTGCCTTGAAATCAACACTTATGTTCATTCTAAACAAACGTAGACATTAGTCGATGCTTAATGCCCATAAGAACGGTATTTGTTAGCTGGATTAGCCAGGTTTTCACTACATACAATTTAAAAAAGCAAAATACAGAATAAAATAAAAAACAGAATGGAACCTCCTCAGTTGGTGTTATAGGTGTCATCTGTTTGTAAATTAGTTTAGGCAACGACATGATAAAAATTAATGTTTTCATTGAATATTCCAAAATAAAATTTCATGTCGAGGGAAAACGTAATGTGTAATTCTAATTCATTGCTAGCTCATTTTGAATAACATTAGAAAGAGTTGAAACAATATTCAGAACTTGGCCTTCATATTGAAAAAAACGACTATAAACCACCGTAAAAAATTAACAGTAACCGTAATAAGAACCAGCGTAAACCTTCTCGAAATGTTACTTGAGGCTTTGAACTGGCACAAATTTGGGAAGCATATCGCTCAATAATATTTTAAACTAGCTTTTTTTGATACTTTTTGAACTAGCAACGGATCATAATTTGCACATCAGCAGAGTGAAATAAAATAACCCGTAAGCACCAGCTGGAGAAGGGAGCGGGGGGTTGACAGATGATTTTCTTAAAGATATATTCGAATATTGTGTGAGTCTTCTAACACACCACATTATCAAATTAAATCTTATTCGTTTCTTTTGTTTAGCTGTTTTTTAGCTTTGCTTTGACTGTGTGCGGAAGGAAGATACTTAAGCCGAACCTAAACTTGACATGAGAACAGTGGTATCATCATTTCGAGATATAAATTTGTAACTGGTTTATCTTCGTTTCCTGTACTTTACAAATCAGTTATAAATCTTTCCTCCCTGATGAGAATCAAAGTCTAATACTATTATTTCTTTGTTACATAGTAACACCGCCTTCCCTGTTAATAAATTACCGTTACTAATTGACAGGAAAATGAATCCCCGTTTCTCTTACCTCTTCTTCAAACGTTTCATCGGTCTGAAAGAAGAGAAAGGTTATTTTCATGAGATGTTGAAATTGTGTTTCAAAAAACATATATTAAGACAAGGCAAAAAAAAAATTACAATCATATATCTTCACAAATATCGCAGTAAACTATTCCAGGCGGGTATACGAACATCTGCAATAAGCACACCCAAGTCAATATAGGAAACAAATTAGTCACTGTAAGATTCACAGACTTAATAACATGAATACATATATCAGCTTTACAGCGAAGACAGTACAGTCTTAAGCCATTCATAACAAACTGTGTGACGTCACTGAAAGATTCACAGACCTTATAACATGAATACATACATCAGCTTTAAAACAATGGAACTACAAGCTGCTAGTCTTCTGCCTTTCATGAGAAATATGTCAACTCATCTATCGCCTGCATGGTGAGTACAAACCCAACTTTCATTATTATAATTTCTTATAACAATGCTTTTTGTAGCATTATTACGTCCTAGCTGCACGTGCAGGCTACCTTAGAATTTGAACAGAATAGAAACGTGCCTTGAAATCAACACTTATGTTCATTCTGGACAAACGTAGACATTATTCGATGCTTAACGCCCAAAAGAACGGTATTTGTTAGCTGGATTAGCCAGGTTTTCACTACATGCAATGTAAAAAAGCAAAATACAGAATAAAATAAAAAAACAGAATGGAACCTTTTCAGTTGGTATGATAAGTGTCATCTGTTTGTAAAATAGTTTAGGCAACGATATGATAAAAATTAATGTTTTCATTGAATATTCCAAAATAAAATTTCATGTCGAGGGAAAAAATAATGTGGAATTCTAATACATTGCTAGCTTATTTTGACTAGCATTAGAAAGGGTTGCTACAATATTCAGAACTTGTCCTTCATATTGAAAAAAATGACTATAAATCACCGTAAAAAATTAACAGTAACAGGTTCTGCTAAAAATATAATCACTTAATGGAGATAAGAACCAGCATTAACCTTCTCGAAATGTTATTGAAGCTTTAAACTGGCACAAATTTGGGAAGCATATCGCTCAATAATATTTTAAACTAGCTTCTTTGATCCTTTTTGAACTAGCAACGGATCATAATTTGCAAATCAGCAGAGTGAAATAAAATAACGAGTAAGCACCTGCTGGAAGAGGGGGGGGGGGGTTGACAGATGATTTTTTTTTAAAGATATATTCGAATATTGCGTGAGTCTTCTAACACACCACATTATCGAATTAAATCTTATCAATCTTATCTAATTAACAGGAAATTAGTTTAGGCAACGACATGATAAAAATTAATGTTTTCATTGAATATTCCAAAATAAAATTTCATGTCGAGGGAAAAAATAATGTGGAATTCTAATTCATTGCTAGCTTATTTTGACTAACATTAGAAAGGGTTGATACAATATTCAGAACTTGGCCTTCATATTGAAAAATAACGACTATAAACCACCTTAAAAAATTAACAGTAACAGGTTCTGCTAAAAATATAATCAATTAATGGAGATAAGAACCAGCGTAAACCTTCTCGAAATGTTACTTGAGGCTTTGAACTGGCACAAACTTGGGAAGCATATCGCTCAATAATATTTTAAACTAGCTTCTTTGATACTTTTTGAACTAGCAACGAATTATAATTTGCACATCAGCAGAGTGAAATAAAATAACCCGTAGCACCAGCTGGAGAAGGGGGGGGGGGGTTGACAGATGATTTTTTTAAAGATATATTCGAATAATGTGTGAGTCTTCTAACACACCACATCATCGGATTAAATCTTGTAGTATCCGTTTCTTTTTAGCTGTTTTTTTAGCTTTGCTTTGACTGTGTGCGGAAGGAAGATACTTAAGCCGCACCTAAACTTGACATTGAGAACAGTGGTATCATCATTTCGAGATATAAATTTGTAACTGGTTTATCTTCGTTTCCTGTTCTTTATAAATCAGTAATACATCTTTCCTCCCTGATGAGAATCAAAGTCTAATACTGTTATTTCTTTGTTACGTAGTAACACCACCTTCCCTGTTAATAAATTACCGTTACTAATTAACAGGAACATAAATCTCTGTCTCTCTTACCATTTCTTGATATAGTTCATCCTGTACGTCAAGGTCCTGAAAGGAATAGAAAGGTTATTGTCACGAGATGTTGAAATTGTGTTTCAAAAACATATCATAAGGCGAAGCAAAAAACATGTAAATTAGAATGATATACCTTCACAAATATCGCAGTATACTATTCCTGGCGGGTAAACGCACATTTGCATGGAGCACACTAAAGTCAATATAGGAGACAGACTCTTCGCTTTATGTAGCATTATAACGTCCTAGCTGCACGTGCAAGCTACTGTCGAATTTGAACAGAATTGAAACGTGCCTTGAAATCTACACCTATGTTCATTCTGAACAAACGTTGACAAGATTCGACGCTTAACGCCCATAATAACGGTATTTGTTAGCTGGTTTAGCCAGGTTTTCACTTCATACAATTTAAGAAAGCAAAATACAGAATAAAATAAAAAAACAGAATGGAACCTTTTCTGTTGGGTTGACAGATGGTTTTCTTAAAGATATATTTGAATAATGTTTGAGTCTTCTAACACACACCATCATCGGATTAAAATCTTGTAGTAACCGTTTCTTTTGTTTAGCTGTTTTTGTAGCTTTGCTTTGACTGTGTGCGGAAGGAAGATACTTAAGCCGCACCTAAACTTGACATTGAGAACAGTGGTATCATCATTTCGAGATATAAATTTGTAACTGGTTTAT
>JAIPMN010059291.1:0-21680 GCA_020650975.1 Apostichopus californicus
TGAAAAAGCTTTTCACGGTGCATTTAATTAATTTGTTTACTGTTTATACATATTTACACCTCTCACCGAATCTGACAGAAACACTTTGAGCGGGATCTGCTGGGAATACCCACGTTTGCAAAAAATGGAGGCAAAGCTCCGTCGATTAAACATCCCCCACACGGGATGAGAATCGGCTAAACGTTTCCGAATATGGCGAGGAGGATGACGACCTTGGGAGATCAACATATTTTTCAAGGTTATCTGCAGCAGACGAGGAGTCTAGGAGAACTAATTAGTAGCACGGTCTCGATGCTCTACAATTGCATAATTTCTTTCCAGTTAATTTCTGTTCCGTTTGCCTCTCCTTCTCCCATTACCTTTAATCCTAGACTGCATTACAACTACACATTACATGGCATATAAAAAATGTAATAAATATTTTTTTTTAAAAAAGGGACCTTTTCAATTTTCATTTTTGCTTCCATGACATACTTCTAATGTTTTCCATATTTATGTTAGAATGTCAAAGGGAGACAGCGATCTGAGAGCAAAATTACCAAAGTAATTTGGAAGTTGCTTTAGTTCATGACACCCTTTACTTCTCGCACAGCTGTGGCAGCTGGCGGACGGTCGGATCGTAATCAAACTTTCGACGAACGTAAAGACCGAACGCGAGATCACTCATGAGACGTTACATCAGCCCCAGTTATTCAATTTGTGTATCTTTCGCTGCCTCCTCCGGTAGTTTAAGCAATCGTTGATAAATCCAATCACAAACTATCTTTTCTGTCACATTTCCTTTTCATCTTTTGGGAGTTTGCGACGACAAACGCTTCCTCCTTCTGAACCGCTATCCGAATGGCATAAATACAAATTAGGCTTAAAATTTCCGGCATTCCCAACGCAAATGTAAATGAATTACTGTCACAGACGCAACTAACTAGGTCAAGGGTTTGGCTACTGAAGCGCCCAAAAAATTTGGCGTTTGGAACAAACGGGGCGCACATAGCTGACGATCGGCCGTTCTTAAATTTGTCTGGAAAATACAGCTGACTAAATCTTGTCAACCTGCAAACATGAGCTACCAGTTACGTTGTATTGAGGGCGGTTCTTGTATTATTAAGAGGGACGAATAGATTCATAGGAATTTTATCACCGTGTAAGATGAGTTCTCTTCGTCAGATGAACAGAATCCTATAAAGATTCACATCTGTGGGATCATACAATGGGATATCACACATGCACAACGGAACCACACAACACTGGGATCACACCTGAGGCAAAATGGGATCAACCACACACCATGGGATCAGGTGTGAAACCAAACAAACACAATTAAAGGGCATGTATATGATACCAAACAATGGGATCAAATACAAGCAATGTGTCCAAGCACACACAATGGGATGACATGAGAGTAATAACACCATATATATACAAACAATGATATCACACACAAAATGGAATCACCCACAATGGAATCACCCACAATGGGATCACTAATTAATAAGCATCAAAGAGAAAAGAGGGAAATAAGCATCTCAATTGTGTGATAATTTTACCAAAGCAAGAGGGTCACTCCTGCCCGGTTCTTGACCTCAAATAACCTTTGACCTCTACCACGACCTATGAAAATCATGTACTCAGTTAATCAGTAGCCCAGGTTTCAAGATATTGGTCTATGTATATTTTTCGGCATTACAAAAATAAAACAACTTAAACTATAGCCCCGATTTAACTGGCATGGACCTATTAGATTCTACAAAGGGCTCACCCAGTTTTATTACAAGCATCTGTTAAATCTATCATACTGTGCGCTACGGCCAAAACATTATCTGATTCCTAGATACACACCATAGTTCCGTATACTTTCAAGCTTCCACTGGAAATTTCAGAATAATACAATCAAGTTAAAAATAAAAAAAAATGCTATTACTAACTTCCGCCGATGGATGGATATCACGGTCACTTGAAAGTAATCCGATAGTTTCCTGAATTTGCTTGGAAAGATCAGGATAAATAAATGCTTGATATCTGTATTACTATGTACATCGGTATAAATACTAATACTGTCATATAGTGGCGATCCTATCAGTAATTGTTAACCATCTTCTTTTGGCTTCAATCGTTTTTTTTTTGTTCACTTAGTGTTAATTGGCTTATTTCTGCATGTTCGTTAAAAACACTTTCATAATTCTACAGGGCAGGGTTTCCAATTTCTAGCTGGCATATCCTGTGTTATAATTTTGGCCACTGAGTCGCACTTGACGGCTGTCCTTCACAACAACAAACGTACAACAACAACATTCACTTATCTCGTGTCACATATCTGTCACGGAATAATTTGCGCAATATTTGATTGGCTTTCATGTTTTACTTGAAAATGCCTCAAATTCGGCGTATAATTGAGGCCGAAGGAATTATTCATCTTGTGTACAAATTAGTGTTTCTCCATCTCTTAGTCCAATATTACCTTCATCTCAAAGTCAAGTGGTTTGGACCTTGTCATCTTTGAAATACTCCAATGATCCGAACAGCAGTATGATGAATATTCATAAAGCAACACTGCATCTGGCAAATGACACTTAGAATGACATTGACTGCCTGGATGGAGGCAAATCACTCAAAAGCTTGTTGAAAATGCTAGAATCTCGAGGAAGACACCTTGCTATAACCTATCGTTGCATATTTGGACGTCCAGAAAATGAATTCCTGAGTTTCAGAGCCTGACGATGTATCGTATTACAGCTATTTGAGCACACTGGCAAAGTGGAGCTGTCAATGTAACTTAGAACAGTAACGTGAGACTGGCCTTCATTGAAAATTAATTAGCATAATTATGATAAGGACATGACACTACACAAAGCGATCTTAAAAAATATAGACAAATTGATTAAATCAGTATTGTATAGCTTTATGATCATAATTTCAGGAAGGTCACATCTAAAGTAAATCATACAAATAAACAAATACACAGACAAACACACACAGATGGACATACACAGATCTACATCTATCATCACCACAGGAAAGTGATAGTGGTAAAACTTGACACTTGAATGAAAAAAATCCTAAATTACTCCTCCGTAACGACAGCATATCCAATTGGTGAAAGGAAATCAGAGAGGGGTAAATTGACACTCTTGGTCACATCATTTGTAGAACCCCATATTTGAGTTAAGTTTGATGGATCCAAATGGCATTTATACTGCCGTAAATCATCTGACAAATTAAAATAGCTTAAACTTCAACGTAGACAGTTGTTCCCATGCAATGAGCAAACGTTCTGAAAGTGCTCCCTCTATTACTGACTGCTGCTCATAATTCACAGATTACACACAGGCCGATAGCAATTTGACATTTACGGAGAGTTAATGGTTTTACGATAATCACAACTGACCACTCTGTCACTGGTCACTTTTGACTGGTCAAGCACTGCGGTGTGATGACTGATCGAGCAGAACAACAGTAAAAGTCATCTGAAGAAGAAGTCATTTTTTTATCTTTCAAAAAAGGTTAAATGACCCTTCTATGTTAGAAGGAAATTTAAAGAAACTTTCACTTCTTCTTCTTAAAAGTTCATATTTAGGTCAGCTATTTCCTCGTCTCTTTCATCTTCCTATTTTTATCATAATCGTTTCCATATATACAGGTTTTGTTTATCTTTCTCAAATCATGACAAATGTTTTGACAACATCAATTAGTTGTTTGCTTAAAAAGCAAAATATTTATGTTGGCTTAAGGAAATATGATTATAAAACAATGATAATGATTACATGATATCTAGCAACAATAATAATCATAATTAACAGTTCTTATATAGCGCAACTTACAATTAAGTCTCGCCGCGCTGTACTTAACCCGGGTCATTGGTAACTTGTCACACCTACACACCAAAGTGTGCACAATTCAAACAATCTCTCCTGGGGCACCACAGTGCACCACAGCCACGTGTCCCCTGGGGGACTTCCCATAGGGTGCAGCCACAAACCGGGGCATGCAACTATATTTACAACTTACCTCGCAAGTCCCCATTTATACACCTGGGTGAAGAGAGGCAATGGAGATAAAGTGCCTTGCCCAAGGACACAATATATGCAATGATCTGGCCAGGGCTCGAACCTGTAATCCTTAGATCACAAGTTCACTGCCTTGACCACAACGCCCTCTACAATATGGAAAGATTAGAGGTCAGTCTCTAAAATAAACTAGAGAATTAAAACAACTTTAAGAGATAGAAAGTTCAACCAAAGAAAGATGAGAATTGAAACAATTCGTTCAATGCACTGTCATCAGACTACTATTTCATCAACACGAGTGGGAATAATAATGACATATCCGCACAGTGTTAATATGTTACCAGTTCATTCTAGGTACGGTAGAATGAGGTGCTAAGGTTGTGAGGAGACAGGTAAGCGAAGAGCGAAGAGCATATGTGTAAACACTTTGGGTGGTAGAATGAGAAGGACGGGCATTGACCGGTCGTTGAGGGTGCACAGTGTTAAAAGATTACCAGGGCATACTAGACACGTTAGAATGAGGTGCTAATGTTGTGGGGAGACAGGTAAGCGAGGAACGAATTAAATAATCATATATCAAAAACTGATTGACATTCTTTCAGTAAATTAATTGTTTTCTACGAATTTAATGTCAAACTAACTAGACATTAGTATACATGTAAACAAAAACGAAAGAATACTTTTGATAAAAAAAATAGGAAAGTGCATATATGTGACTGGGAGACAGGTAAGAGAGGAGTGAAGTAAATTCACTTTTTAACCTTCACTTGGAGAAAAAAAAAATTTAATCTAGGATACTGGTCGTAATTTGAGCAATTTCGAGCAATTCTCAGTAGATTTGGAAAGAGTTCCGACACCTCAAGAAATTTGCATAAAAACTGTTCGTTCTTAGGAAACATCCGAGTGAATGGAAATGAAAAAGTAGCACACCAGGAGAAGGACACACCCTATTTTATTCTACAGTTCCTACGATGGCTGACTAACTTCCTAAACTTCTCACACTTGAGCTCAAATTAGCTACCTGTTTATTTCCTTGGAAGCAGGTTCACGTCGAACTTGTAAACAATTTAAAACCAGCGGAGAGCAATTCTGTGCTGGGTCAAAGAACCCAAGGATTGGGAAATAAGCTATTGTTCATGGCGGTGGGTACATTGAAAGTAGTAGAATTAGCTTAACGAGGAGGTTGTCAAGAAATGAGAGAGATGGTTATATAGATCCTCAATTAGTAACCGATAATGATCTCACAGAAAACAATTTCCAGCCTACTACCATTTGTGTATTAAATCCCTGGCACCTTTAAAGAAACAAAGAAACCCATAAAAGGTGTCTGTGACATTAAAACGTCAAAAGCCACAAGGGAGGAAGTATTTGATATTTAAGCTTATTTTAATTTTGACTGGAGACATCCAAGTATGTGTGCTAAAGGTGAAAGAAAGTTGGCAGCCCACTATTAATTATTAATGTTGGTATTATTAATCACTTGATAATGTAAACCAATCGAGAATAACGACTTCAAGTGGTTTTTCTTTGGATGGAGAGAATTTGCAGACCCGAAAGAAATGCTTCCTCAAGAAACACAGGTTCTCACCACAAAATTATTTTTGGTTTAAGCTGCTCAATCTGTTACCCCCTTCCTATCCACATTGCCCTCCCCCCTTTCCCTACCTCCCCCCTCCTATACCCCCATCCCTCATCCCCTCCATTGGCTTCATTCTAAATACTGTAATGAATTGTTAATGCACCAGAACAACCACAGAATTACGACTCTTAATAAGCTATTAATGATCGTCTAATCAACTAATGAGTATCAAACTAAATCTTCCGATTTTCTTCGTAGAACAAGAAGATCATCCCTTCAGATATACTTAACCTTATAAACTATCTAAAACATATCAACCAAGTTTATTCGATATAAGTCTCTAATAGACTGTGTATTTATAATTCAGATTATATCAATTACATATTTTTGTCTAATACTTTTAACACTCTAGAATTCCATACACAAACAATTTGCTTGCACTTTGAAACAGTTATCTTTTGGGACAGACAAATGAAAACACCATTGTTTTCCTTTAACTCTATCAGATTGTGGCTCGAGGTAAGTTTCATTTATTAAAATCCTTCCTTCAACTTCCCAATCGCCTTTTTTTTCTAAATATATTAAAAATCATATATGAAAACATCATTAATAAAAACCATTAAACAGCCAGCACGAAATTCAGTAACTTTGGCCAGGACACGTAAAATATCAAATGTAACTTAAAACCTTGCAGGTAAAATTTGAAAAAAAAACTTGCATCTCGAAAACTCTCAAAAATCTGCCGAAAAAAAATAGTGCATGGCCCTCTCGAAATTCTTTGCATATTTCATCAGTGGCATATAAAACTTGCGAAGGAACTTTCACACTCCGCTGCACTATTTTCATTACAGGTTAAGACAAAGTTAAGCCGATACATCAAACCTATCTTCCATGACATCGGTGGCTGTTCAGCAGCTACGTCCCAGCGAAGTAAAAGATATAGATATATATATATATTGAAAAATGATATCGGAAAGTACTGCACTGGTGATCAAAGGCCATAGAGTGGCTACGTACGGACGTAGGTACGTACGTACGGTAAGAAGATAAAATAGATGTTTATTCATCACGGGGAGGTGCGATCACAGATGTTGTGTGACCTTGACACAAATACCTGGTGAGTTTGTAATTATAAAAACTTGTCGGATTCTGTTTCTCTCCGAGAGAAGAAGGATATGATGACAGAGGGATAATGAGGAAGTGGATACAAAGTGGATATAAAGTGGTCAGCTGATTTACTTCCAAGGAATTTTTTTGTGGCAGTTTTAATTTTGGGTATATGTAAAAATAGTCCATAATTTTTTTCATCGCCACAGTCCTAGTTCGGGGATTTTTCATCCTATGATTCTGGAGAAGTGAATTTTTGAACCTCGCGCCAAATTAATCTAATATATTTGAACAGTGGAGAACAAAGAGCGCTGTGACGTCATCGCGGCACTTTGTTTTGGGGGCTGCAGGGACGCTATCATTAGCAAGCTACACTGTAGCCAGGAAAGTTCAAGATTTCTGAAAGTAAAATAACGATTTAGACGGAAATTTCCCAGTGAAGTTGCATGTTAGCAATCTTTCGAAGAGTTAAAATGTTCCAGAATTCCCGAACTAGTTCTTCTTCATAATATGTTGTTCAGATATTTGTTATTTGAGAGATATTTTGATTCACAGCCGTACACATAGTCTGTATACATTCCTGTGTTTTGTATTAAGGCCAAGCTTAGAGTGAGATCGGATCGATTTTGACCAATTTTCTGGTAGGACGGGCCAACATTTCAAGCACTCTATCACAGAAACTAAGATTCATCACAGGGCAAGGCTTAATTAGGGCGATACAAAGACAAAAAATGATACGACCGAAAGGACTGGATCCCATTTTTCACTGAAAAATTCCCTTTAACATCGACCCGTTGAAGAGTTAGCTAATGGGTCTGAGTCCTTCTTCCCAGTGGTTACGACCAGACAGGAATAATTTGATTGTAGTAAATTATTTGAGATGCAAAACTTTCCCAAGAATACAAGGAACAAAGGAAAGTAAAAAAGAAACTATTTTTATTTTCTGCTAATAATAATAACAACAGCAAGATTGATGGAAAATGTATACTATATACTGTACCTACGCAGGCTTTCTACAGTAAAGAAGCACTTTTGTGAACGGTTTTTCCCCTTCCCCCCCCCCTCCCTCTAAGATTGATGGAAAGTAGTCAAAATGCTGTAAAAGCCATCGTCTTTGCAAAGTTATTCTCTCTAAGTTGGTCTTGGTCATATTTTTCGTACATGTACATCCCATATAAACAAAGCCGTTATTAATATATTGACTGCTCATGTTTCATGTCAATATTAATAAAGAGAATGCCAGATACTAATCAGATTTGTTCTTCGCACATAATCAATATTGATTCAAACGTTGCCTCGGGCTGAATATGTTTGGCATCAATTGGTAAACTCGTTAATTAGCGATCATCTGATGGGGAAACCTTACGCAGCTCGTATCTCCATTTTGATCAAAATCGAAATTCTGCTTTTCGAGTAATATCGTACAGGATGGAAGACGGCTACAAAGTTTCGGCAGAACACGACGGCCTGGCCGACCAGCTGCAGTCACTTACTAATAACCCACGACCACCATCATCGTCTACTAGCCATCCTAACCTCTATCCTAACATGTTTCACTACAAGTTAAATGAACCACATTTCTCGACAAATTAGATTTCTTTTGATATTTAGCTCTCAACCTGCCAATAATATGTCTGACTTAATATCCACAATCACTAACTGACAGAAAAGAATGAAAAAAAATAATAATAGTCATAATTCATGAAATATATTATGAGGACAAATTCCTTCTCGGTTTTCATTCTGCATAGAGACGAGCCACTCGGAATCTGTCCTAATCACGCTGATACTGCCCGAAGACATTTTTGGATACACAAACAAAACAAAAAGCAGCAAGTTAACCATAGGAGACATTCACGTAATACCGATTCAATCAAGTTAATCCAATGAGTTTAGATGTTTCAATCACAGACATCGGAGACATCTGTTTAGAAGTGAGAAATTTGGCAAAGTTTAAAATTAGGATGCCGGCACACAATTCCAATTCGCACCAAGTCATATGGTGAATAATAACAAAGACCAAATTTGTTTTTATCCACAAAAAAAACAAAAAATTGTACCATTGATAGGTTGTCTGTTTCACACTGCAGCTTCGATGATTTTTTCCACAGAGATCGCTGTTTTCATCACATTGCATCATCATCTGGGCAATTTAACAATATTATTCGCTGGAGAGAATTCTATCACAAGTGTAGAGTACGACAGTTTGGAGAAGACAGGGAAGCCTATAAGGCCTATCCATTAGGGACGTACATTTTTACAAAACTTATTGGCAGTGGGTTTTTTTTTTGCTTCTTTCTGACAAAATTGTAACTAGAAATTTCTGAAGACTCCAAACGTACCTTTGTAGTTAATTATCCTCATTAAACTCTTTTGTTTTTCCCTCAACACATGGGCATGCTGAAGGTGAACCATAACCTTCCATAACAATAATAAGGAGCTGAACTAGTCAATGGCATTCCATTTTCAATTGTACATGACCCCTACCATGGCTTTACACAAGAAAAGTGATGTTTTTACATGAAGTAAATTTTATTACAAGTTTCCTGAACACTTATGTTCGCCTTCCCGTTGTTCCTTCGAATTAGAAAAGAAACCCACTGGCAATGATGTCATCACTTTATTTATACTCAACTTTTGTTTTTCTCTTTTCTTTTGTTTTTGCCCGTTGGAGGCAGATGCATATCTGACTTCCCACTAGGGTTAGGTCTGGAAAGTTAGCTATATGCACCCCCTAAGTCGATCAGATTTCGAGAAAATGATGGAAAGAAATAAGAGAAAAACGGAAAAATCAATAGCCATCTGCATACATGCATATATATCGCCAAAGAAATCTGGACGGCCTTAACTTTGGTCCAAAAATGCCCTACATTTTTTCGTCGGCACTTTTCGAGCGTGACCCTCCATGACAGAGAGAACGCTCCCCCCTTCATGCCAAGGCAAACCCCACTGCTCCTACAAGACTATATTCCCATCCAAGTAAGACTATATTTCTCCTTCAAACATTTCTTGCCAGCAATGGTCTTGTTACAGGAAATCATCCGTCTGACGTCAAACTCAAATTTCTTCCGTTTTTTTTTTCTCTTTTCTCCCTCCTTTTTAACTTTTTTATTTTCTCGTTTTTTTCTCTGGCACTGTCAAGAAGAGCAAGATGAAAAAGCTCTCACGGCCATTCAAGGTAGGAAACAAAAAAAACAAAACAAAATAGATGAGAGAGAAAAACCAACGGCAGAGAAAAAAGGGGGGAAAGATGAGAGCTACTACGTTCTTGGTTTGAGATGGTGAGGAATGATTTGGCATAATTACCCTGTGGCAAATTCCCCGTGTTTGACGAAGAAAATCCAACCTTGAAAAGTTAATCTTGCTAGTTTTCATGGACAAAGCCATCCAACGTGAAGGGAGAGACAATTTGGAGAGATAAGGGGGAAGAAGCAGAAGAGAGTTACAAACATCAACTCATATAAGGAGACACTGCTTCTATCGCATGTGAACGCATGCATACACATTAGTATTCCTGACAGGGCACGCACGCACGCAAGACAGATCTTACTATATATGCTAGCCAGCCTTGCATATTTATTACGCTGTCACTCTGTCCTTAAAATATCTTGAAACGTACTTTAAATTTACTCGCGACGACTCTCGCATGCCACGTACGATTTCTTTGCGATTAGCCGAGGAAGACATAAACGCACGCCGACGGGGGACGGCTCTCACGCTCGTTTTCTTCAATCCGATGCGTATCGTCGTTTCGAGTCGGCTGGTAAAAATCACAAGTCATCATCGACTTATTATGTATCACACTATATTAGCTGCTTTGCATACGTAGAAACGTAACTGAATATTAAGATCTAATTTTTTTTTAAAATACGTACGAAAAAATAACTTGTTCTCGTGGAAAATACCATTTGCAAATAAACATTTGATAACCCATGATCATTGCCGCTACCAGAAATGAGAAATGACTATCTAAATCTCTGAGGCTTATCAATCGAAGTGGCTGGAGTACTTAGTCTAACACACAAACAATTTGGTCAGCTAATCAGATGCAACACAAATTTCAATAGGAAAACATTGTCAATTCTTCAAGGACAAGTTCTATTAAATGTCACCCCAAGGATGCTCTGCATGTTGTTCATTACGAAGTTAAATAAAACATGTTCTGGTCGAGTTATTAGAATTGATAATATAAGACATTCACATTTATGCCTGTACTGAGGAGCTGGCATAACCACAGCATCAAAATTGACATTAAATGAGCATTCCAAACATGATTTAGCAAATTTTAAAGTTCAATATCTTGCAAAGCGGTATAGATATCGAAATTTTACTATCACTCAAATTTTTGTTTTGTTGGACTACAAAATTTCAAGAAGATAAATTCTGCTCTGAAGTCATCCTCTCATGGGATACTATGACCTACCAGGTAGAGGCGGAAAATGCCAAAGGTTTTCTATTTTGCAATTTTTGCTCTTTTGACCAAACTCTGAATTAAAGTTGCAGCATATCAGGAATTCCTGGAGCTAAATAATAACCACTGCATGGGCTCAATCAAAAATAAAGTTTTGAAAAATAATGCAAAAGACTTTTTATTTGCAATTTTTGCTCTTTTGGCCATGCACTCTGAATTAAAGTTGCAGCATTTCTGGAATTCCTGGAGCTAAATAATAACCACTGCATGGGCTCAATCGAAAATAAAGTTTTGAAAAATAATGCAAAAGACTTATTACAATTTTTGCTCTTTTGGCCACACTCTGAATTAAAGTTGCAGCATATCAGGAATTCCTGGAGCTAAATAATAACCACTTCTTGGGCTCAATCAAAAAAGAAATTGATAAAAAAAATGCCAGAGACTTAATATTTTGCAAATTTTTGCTCTTTTGGTCACACTCTTGAATTGAAAGTTGCAGCAGTTTCTGAAATTCCTGGGAGCTAAATAATAACCACTGCTTGGCCTCGTAAAAAACGAGAAAGTTTTCAAATATTTATAACTATTGTACATAAAATGCCTCTCTCAAATGAAAACTACTATCAGCAACTTTTTTCACACCTACAGAAGAGGACTGATGGCTCGTGAGTCATAAATTACGTTACTACAGAAACTGATGGCAGAGGAGAAATTGTAAACAGAAAGAAAATATATAATAAACGCATGATATATGTATATTTCCTGTTTATGATGCCAGCAAACTGATGTAACAAAGAAAGGAAAGTTTGCCATATTGATAAGCCTCTCTTATCATCCAGCCATTTATCTTACTGCGATCCTGTATATAACTGCTACATAACAGTCAGTGTGTGGGGGGGGGGAGGGGGGAACGTCATGCCAGCTTACGGAACCTAAAGCTCCACTTTACATTTAATCAAGCGGGACGATACGCGTGTCGATAAAAGAGGTCGTAAAGGACGCCCGTTTGGCCCTTTCCGATCGTATAAAAGTCACCTTGCCGGAAGAAATATTGCAGAATAAAGTCATGAATGTAGCGCAACATCTTATAATCGCAAATCACGAGCGTCAACCTAGATTACAAGTTTGACTCTTCCTGGGTGGCATATGGTCGGGCTACCGGTTATGTATCGGAGATATTTACTCAGACGGAACCAGCAATGTCTGATACGGTTTCC
This sequence comes from Apostichopus californicus, assembly GCA_020650975.1. Classification (NCBI taxonomy): domain Eukaryota; kingdom Metazoa; phylum Echinodermata; class Holothuroidea; order Aspidochirotida; family Stichopodidae; genus Apostichopus; species Apostichopus californicus. The sequence goes on from JAIPMN010059291.1 coordinate 12,313, forward strand.
AACTGACCAGTGAAATGATTCATTTTACCAGAAAAAATTTAAGCACCTCTCGGTGAACCGTGATTCCGAGAGTAAGGAGAACGAGCCTAGCAGTAATCTTACGCAGCCGTATTCACAGACGAAAAATATCCAGATCTTCCATTGGCGTTGAGCGAATGATAACTAAACGTTATCCGTGAATTTTACCACTTTCATAAACCGTTGTTGGTCTGATTATATCTTTGTATCAGACATCTCACATGATGTTTGCTCCTCACGACATGAAATGAACTTTCGCTGCCGTAATCCTGGTAGGATTGAGAAACATGCCCCGCGTGCCGAGATCAAACATCAGTCCCTACAACTTTATGGTATCCTTTTGTTAGTTTTCCTCTCTCTCTCTCTCTCTCTCTCTCTCCACCTCTCTGTCTCTCTCTCATCTCTCATCTCTCTATACAATTTGTTACTTAATTTTCCACAGCAGCTTGAGGGACAAAACTTCAGATGGAAAACTACATTAGGAAAAGCATGTTTGCACGACAACGACGACTACGGCAAGAGTGACTAGTATTCTGCGGAGTTAATACTGTAGGTCACTGCAGCCACTTTGCCCTTACCAAAGTTTCAAGAGTGTGTGATCATATTGCACAGTCAAGAAAATTATGGTTTGTTTAATAATCATCATGCAAGTCACTTGATCGAAAGCATGACGTTACTTTATCCCTAAGAGCAGTTCAAACTCGATCGGGAAAATTTCGTAGGGATTTTGACCCAACCCAAGTGACATCTTACTCAGTTATTCATGTCCAAACTGGCCATGCGGTGACATTTTCAAAATCGCTATTAAAAACCAGGATAATTCGGTATAGGAAATCTGTCCGATAACCAATGACAAGAAAGCCAGAGGGTTTTGTGATATTCTTTTGCCTGGTAATTTGTATGCAGTCACCTGGTTGCTAGGGTAACTAAGAGTAAGTTTAAGATGAGATAAGTCAAGATAAGAGTCTATTATGTTCCTAGAGGCTGTAGCACCGCACACAGACCTTACATGCATGTCCCAAAGAAATACTCTCGGGTACAGTACATCCCACATGTGACAGTGACTGACTAAAGCATAATTGTACAACCTGCAAGATCTGCTAATGTAATCTATTGATAGGTACAAAGACACTATACACACATTTCACACACACATTTTACACACACACATGAAGACTATTGGAAAGCATCCAACAGTTCACCAATTCACACCAGACCGAGAAACATTTTAATAACTGAAAAGTATGAAATAATTTTCTATCAGATTTCATACATAACTTTATATAATCTTACTTATATAATCTTACTCTATCATCAAAGTTTCTAGTATTTTTATTGAAAGGAGTTCTTAGGTCCTTCTCCCTTTATTTCCCCCAACCCACCCTCCTTCCCCCCCCCCCCTCCTCTTTCTCATAGAAAATTAAGAACCACTGTGCAAAAGTTATGAGCAGCCATGTGTGAGCAAATCATATATTCTTTGCGACCATTATTTCACGAGCAATAGGTCTTGTTGTCACATTTGTTTCTCATATAACCAATAAAGTTCCCCTTTATACTAAGCTTCTACCAAACCCATAGACCTAATAATCTAGATAACGGTAAACACTGATAACATGATTTACCGTCAATTTCCTCCCTCGACTCACATTTTCAACACATTGATGGGGTCCCTCCTCTCATCTCACTTCTGCTTTTTTATTATCAATACAAATTTCAATAATCCAAAAAAAAAGTCAATGGAAACCCAATGTTTGTAATAAAACCTACCCTGCCCACTTAAAACTGTGAGTAAAACATTTTATAACTCCAAAGTTTTTGGAATGTGCAACTTTTATTACCACAAACATTGACTGTTGGCTAGGTAGCGCAAACATTATGAATTATATATGCAAATAATACCCTTTGCATTAAAAAATTAATAAATACAAAAATACAGTGAGGGATGTGCCATTATTAGCAACGGATGACATTCTAATGTTCTGCTACCAATTTTTAAATACATATCTTAATTTGAATTTGACGAAGAAAGTGATTTACATGGTAATAAAATAACTCCAAACATGAGACAGTCAGGCTAGCGAGCTTTGAACACAACAGAGTGTTTCTTTTTTTTCCATTTTTGAGAAATGTGAAAAACCGTTTTAATTTGAACTATGTGCATATAATTCTAATTCCAAAACCAATTTTGGTATGATTGTATATGGCACATGGAAGTTGTGTCAGATAGGAGGTACTCTGCTCTCCCCCTCTCCATCCCCCCCCCCCGGGAACAGACCTCACCTCACCCTCACCAAGTAAGTACAAGGGTTGATAATATAAATCTGGCCAAGGAATGTCCCGATCTCGATCGCATCCAGTTTCTTTAATACTCACCTTGATGCTGTCGCGGAAAAAAAAAATCAACCTCCGCTTCAGGATATTAGGTGAAAAAGACTTTGAAACCATCCTCTCATCAGAGCAATAGTAATGCAGCTTGTTGCTATGAGCAATATATGAATCCTATGCATACACAAAATCCCACAAACTTTTCAAATCTGGGCTTCACAGTCTCATTTTTTTTGTCTTGTTAAATGCAGCATTTTGAGCAAAAGTTTTGGAACCTAGCTTGGATATCTAGTATTCAATATTCCAGAGCAATGCAACTTTGTCAGCTTGATAAATTAAGTTTCATTTTTTTTTTTTGGGGGGGGGGGTTATCTGAGGCAAAGTGACAAGGGAATCTGGACAGAGATATGCAAATAAATCACAAAATAGTATTTTCATATTAATAAACATTTCTCTGGCAAACAATCTCAAAGGATGCTTCTTTTTTTTCAGTTTGATCTACTCAAATCTTTTTCCTGCCCGAGTTACACTTGGAAACTTTTGCAAAAATGTCTGAAGCGAACATTCTTGGATGTGAAGAACAATGTTTTCATGTCGTATTCATGTTATTCGACTCATTAGTAACATATATATGAGTTATTCTAATCCATCAAAAGGCTACTAGCAATGGTCAAATCAGGCAAACCCTTCAGACATTTTGCCAATTAAAAAAATAAAATTTTATGCACTTCCAAGAAATCCGTGGGACACAAAATTTGTTGAACTGGGGTTCTTAATTAATAATTCATGAATGAGGAATACCCTAATAGTAAACACTGCCCAAAGTTAGAGAGGATATATATCCTGTTATGTGTACATGTACATTACCATGGCTTGGTTTCAGTCACACAAAGTTAAAAATTTGCATTCACTAACACAGCTGGTAAACAAATAGAAAGCTTAAACCCAATTTTCCAATTCACATCCCTGAAATGTACACATCGGAAAAGTTGTAACTCCATGTCACACCTCATCACTCAGCCCATCAAGCTGTAATATTTTGCAAGTTCATATTATAAATGTCTTACTCTTTCTGTGATATTTAAAATAGTTATTTACATTTTCCCGGATCTAACTCTTCCACTTTCTGTTCCGTTGCACAATCGTGTATTTTTTTTTCTTCTCGGTTTCGGTCGCACGACCGACGTCAACATACATGTTCGTCTTGTTCAAGGCCGTGAGTGACGGCTGGCATATCGCTTCACCTGATCTATGCGCTCCTCTTCCATCTTATCTCGGAAGATAGACGTCTAGAGAGTCGGCCGACTTTGATGTCTGCTAATGACACGGATAATTCTCTCTGTGCCAGCCAGCCAGCTAGAGTAACGTGTCTCACATCCTCTCAAAGTCTGCAATACTCTCCTGGCCTAATGAGAATGACGACTACAACATGCAAACATCCAGTCATTCAGTGCCATCGTGATAATAGAGACATGGTCTTAAATTTAAGGATGTGAACATCTTTTCATTCAAGAAACAAAAAACAAAGAGCTTGGGTAATAAATGAAAGAAACAAACTGAAGACGAAAAATGTGATATCCGAGGCAGAACTGAAGAAGCATTGTCTATATTTTGCTCTGACTTTATATTTGGACAAGCTTTTTATTTATTTATTGTTTTTCATCCTAAATAAGTTCCCACTCAATCACGTTCGGTTTCCTACTTTTACATAGTCGTATGCATGTCTCTCTGACGAGAGCAAACAAATCCTAATGATAGGAAATGCATTATAAAGAGCAAAGAATAATGCAAGCTTGGGAGAATAACTCTCTCAAAATCACAAGAATTGAAAGTTAGGTACTAAGAGGTAGAAAAAGTGTTCTTACCAAGTATCTCACTTATTACGAACTTCCAACCAACATTTAAGACTTGATATATTACTGTCAATCAGTTTAAAAAAACACGACCAAAATTGATCAATTTTGTAATATAACGTACTGTGCTGATAGTCGTAATCAATTAATCCCCAGAAGTCACGATTACACTCTGGAAGTTCGATTAATCGCGCTCAAATCCTAAGTTGCGATTACTCGACTACAAGCTATAGCACTACACATAATCTGATTTTGAAAAATAGCCTAACCTGTTAAAAAAAAAACAGTTTGTCAGCAAATATCGCAAAGGGATACAGGTTCTCACAATTCTACACCAGCACTGTGCTGTGTTAAAACTTGGCAAGAATTTGCTCCGGTTAGATTCATGTGTTTACTTGTCAGTAATAAGCTTGTTCTGCAGTGCAACATTCAGTCCTAGCTATGTTTAATCATTGTGCATCATCGCAAATTCGTAAGTTATAAATCTTTGGCGATTGCCACCAAAGTTTGTCATTTCTTCAAACATGTTTACAATAATTTCATGACTGGCCTGGTTCACATTTATCGGATGTCTGATCGAGTGTGTCGATTGCGGTGTAGTTTAACTTCAATGTGCAAAATGTGTGCCTGCTATCGCACTAGGCTAGAGCCTAGCCTAGAACGTTGAACATCCTTCTACAGATAATTCTTGCATACTAATCATCACACCGCTACAAGGTGTCACATCTATTCATTGTTTGCACGTTTTGCTTTTATTAGTGCTAGTAGTTGTAGTAACCTCAAAGATTCATTCGAAAGTTTTTGATTTACTATGAAGGATTTTAAGAAACGTCTTAGATTGAAAGTTGTTCACAGTTTTTGTTTGGTAGATGTTTTAACATGATTTAGACACCACACAATAAGACACAAAAGAACAAATACAGACAGTGCACCATTGAGAAAGATTAATTTTGACTGTATTTCTGCAATGTAAAAATGACAGTGATGGCGTCATGACTGTAACCGAGTAATCGCAGCAATCGCGAGAAGAGCTATGCGATTAATCGACTACAAAGGAAAGAGTCGACTACCAGCACGTACAAAGTGAATCTCTTTCACAGTATCTTGTGTGTTTGTCAATTTAATTTCACATCTTCTTTATCTTAAAAGTGCGATAGCAAAATATCTCCAAAATTTCCCATGAAAAATTGACTTTACAGTATTACTCATCAAATTCACCACAAGACAAAGACAATAGCCAAAACGAAATAAATAAATACATCGAGCATAAACACTAATATCTAAGGACTCAAGAATATTATGGAGTAAGATATAGCTGCCCATCAGATATAAGTCAGCCTGTTGCTACGGGCTCTCGGGGGGATTTAAAACCAAACCGTTTGGGGCGTTGTACACCTCTCGGTTCGTTCCTCTCCCGCTATACATCCGACGAATCCCGAGTCCTCTATGCAGACGACCGCAATCAAACAAATTATTTTTACACACTGCTGTCTACTTAACTAAATTGTGCCTTACCGTTCTGTTAAACAAAGCTGGCATTTATGGAGCAATATATCGACGGGAACCCCCTGGATTATCCGACAGTCTCTCCTATGTTATTAGTCATTCCATAATGCACTGAACGTCTTAAAACCGATACCCTTTAAAAGGTCTGTTGAGCGGAGGAGAGCTAAGAGAGTCGAGTTCTTTTTCTCTTTCTTTTCGACTACTTTCTTCCTCCACTGGATTCTCGCGTGGTTTCATCGCTCGTTCATGTCTGGTCATCAAATCTCTTCACCCGGTTGCATCCAGTCTTTTCTCCTCGAGTATAGACTGCCTGCATCGAGAGCTCTCAATCTGAATTAACGGAGGGATGTGTCAGCCCTCGCCTGTCTTTACTTCCCCTCTTTTACGATTTTCTGCCAGTGATACAACTGTCATCACACTTTGACAAAGTTACGATGATTTACGGTCTCTGCTGTGTACATTTATGGTTACATCTATAGTATTCCCTGTAGGTTTACTGAAACATGTTACAGACATTTAATAAAACTCCATAAATGACAAATTCCAGCAACTCTCTGTGTTTGAAGGCACCACCCATTGATCTTCATCAATGAAGAAGCTCTGAGAGACAGTCTAACAAAACTAGCTGAAACATCTACAACACGGTACACACCATCTGTACCCATGCTGACACATTCTGGCCATTGATGTACCCAGAAAAGGGGTACCTAGAGGGGGGGGGGATCCAAATAACTTCAACAAACTTTTTTAACTTTCTATTCCTCCAAAGTCTTGGATAATTTAGGCCCAGCTTGCCTGATTTCTTTAACCAGCCAAATAACTTACTTTAATCACCAAACGCTTCAAATGAAGATATGAATATATACTCTGTGTGTGCAATGATGATTAATGTTAAACAACATACCATTGTCAGGGAATACTGTAATTCAGTTTCAGAGTACAACAATTGCTCTGGGAAGTTTCTAAGTACAACATTTGCTCTGGGGAGTTTACAAGTACAATGCTTTAAGGGAAGTTTATGAGTACAACATTTGCTCGAAGGTTTAAGAGTACATTGCTCTAAAAAGTGTGGAGAAACATCTCTGCAGAGGACCTTATCTCTTGTATACTGATAAACTAACTGGATGGAAACATTACCTCATGTATCACACAAATAGATTTCCCTAATCCTATAATCCAGCCAATATATATATTTTGTTATTGTGAATTTCTCTCAGCTATCTTGCAAGACTGCAACAGTACAGACATTTTTGATGAATTGCCCCAGAAATTGGTACCGAGGTTTGGGAGGCGGGGTTTTGTTTCTTGACTGAAAGTAAAACTTCTGAAAAAATGCTAAAGTTTTGATATGGCGACACCTGCAACAAAGGCTTCTTCTCTTTCTGAAATGACTTGATTATGCAGATCGTAGTCAAGAATTGGCCGGTTATTAACTTAATTTTGACTGTAAAACTTGTTTCATGTATCTCCGAGCACAATGTAACTTGTAATCGAAGGTAGTTATGAAATACAAAAACCTAGGCTTTTTTTAGTGTGTAGTTTACAATGTGGTCATTGTTTAACTCAATTTAAACTGCATACACTAAACTCCACTTATAAATGCCAGAGGTAACAACCTGCACGACATAGACATAAAAAAAGCCATTTTCAAAACATTTTTAATAGACATCTCAAGTGGAAAATGAAAGATAATTTCAGGTAGATAGTAAACTAGCCTTTCATTTTATGTTCACTCTCTAGAGAAGAGGGCTATGGACATAAAGCACAGTTTCGTTCGAAACAACTGCTTTGCCACCCTCTGCCAGAATGCAATCATTGTAGCATGTAACAGGTTACTGCTAAATTCACACAATTCACAAGTGTGTATATAGCATACATATTAATACCTTTGTAGGTATAGACCTTTTTTATGGGTTAATTCTATAATTACTTAATAGTTGCTAGCAGACTCCATAAAATACACCACAGAGTAAACTATTTCGCTGCTAACACCGGCTGCCATTGTGTAAACAAGAACAGTGTGTTGCCAACAATATATATCCTAGCCTAATTTTGTCAATCAAAGAGAGGCCCCGAATAACAATTGCAACTGTATTAGTCTATGGAAAACCACTAAATTATTACACAGGCCAGGTATTTGGGAAATAATATGGACATTCTTTCCTCAAACAAAAGGTTGGTTTGTTCCAAACTGGTCTACTTTCAACTAGACTGCACTTACACAAAGTTTAGAACACAATGCATTTTGTCACTGGAGGGAAATGTGTTGTCTTCTAGAGCTCCCCCAATCGAACACTGTACCACCACCGAGTGGATCTCCCTAATATTATATAGTTGTCCAAAATGAGTTTGACACATTAATTGATGTGGAGAACTCAATGACCGGGATAAGGCAGTACATGTTGTCCATATATAATATGATGAGGGACGGATACAATTCACAGCATGAACTTCACAAATAATTGAAATTTGACCTTAAAAAATAAGAATTTTTAAACGGGAGGAAATGTCAGCTGTTTGCTGCAGTTTCTTCGAGACATCGACGAGGGACCTTGTTACAGACTTGGTGGCACACAGACAATATCTCACCTCATAGGCTTAGCATGAAGAAATGAAATTTCAATTCCAAATTGGCTGGTTCACATGATTCCATAAAATGTCACAATCAGTTATCGTCATCTGCGTTGGGGAGGTCATGTGACTAAGTAAAGTTTCACGGGCCCGCTATTAAAAGGCATAGTTGGGATGGTCTCCATAGGACTGGGTTTGCAAGGTGGTTGTAATTACATAAAAAAGTGTGTCAAGGTCGACCAAATCATAGTAGATCAAAAACTACTCCTGCTGAAAACCTTTCCCAAGAACTTCGTATGAAAGCTGTTCCTATAATATGTGTTACAATACAACATACAAACAAGAAAGAAGTAGTAGAATCCTTCCAAAGTGTTCAGTCAACTTGTAAAAACAAATGTCAAACTGTATGCATGATGTTATGCAGTGTTATGCATGATGTTATAAATGCATGATGTTATGCATGATGTTATGTGGAGTGTTAGCTCAGTGGTAAACGCCGGTGCCTTTCAATCATAAGGTCCCGAGTTCGAGTCACTCCAAGATTAATGTATGTCGTCCAGTTACATAGTTGTTGACAATTGACAATTCATAATCATGGACGCTAAATATGAATCTAAGAGACTGACTTCGGTCAGCTTGCGGCTTTGATAAGCCAATTGTGGCTTCTTCGTGAGTTCCTGCTTGCAGGAGGATCTAAAATACATACTTACAGGTTATGACAATGTGTGAGTTTCTTTGCTGAGAGGTCAGTCAATATTGCCCCCCAAATATACTAGAAAATTAAATTATGGTTCACGCTTATATGATCAATCTTCAAAATGCATTTCACTATAAACCTAGTATCCTCAAAAGAATTTACTGAGATTATTCATTAACCAATTAATTAACCCAATACCAAAATGTGAATGGTTTGAGTCATATTTTGGTTAGAACATCCCCTCCATGATACCACTCTTGTAGACTTTCAGCAACTTTTAGTGAGGAGGGGGCATGAAATAGACCATAACGAGTACATTTAAAAATACATTACTTTTCTGGGGATGGGGAGGTTGGAGCTACTGTACCTTTGTCCATCTGTCTGCCTATTCATCTATG
>JAIPMN010059301.1:0-11567 GCA_020650975.1 Apostichopus californicus
AAATATAAGTAATGATGTTTTGATGGTATCAGCTACTGCACACAGAAACAAAGAGGTCTATACAGTAAAATATAAATAATTATGTTTTGATGGTACCAGCTACTGCACAAATTAAGGGGTGTATACAGTAAAATATAAGTAATGATGTTTTGATGGTACCATTTACTGCACACAAATAAAGAGATGTATACAGTAAAATATAAGTAATGATGTAGTGATAGTATCAGCTACTGCACACAGAAACAAAGAGGTCTATACAGTAAAATATAAGTAATTATGTTTTGATGGTACCAGCTACTGCACACAGAAATAAAGAGGTCTATACAGTAAAATATAAGTAATGATGTTTTGATAGTATCAGCTACTGCACACAGAAACAAAGAGGTCTATACAGTAAAATATAAGTAATTATGTTTTGATGGTACCAGCTACTGCACACAAATAAAGGGGTGTATACAGTAAAATATAAGTAATGATGTTTTGATGGCACCAGCTACTGCACAAAAATGAGGAGGTCTATACAGTGAAATATAAGTAATGATGTTTTGATGGTACCAGTTATTTCACACAAATAAAGAGGTGTATACAGTAAAATATAAATTATGATGTTTTGATGGTATCAGCTACTGCACACAAATAAAGAGGTGCATACAGTATAATATAAGTAATGATGTTTTGATGGTATCAGCTACTGCACACAGAAACAAAGAGGTCTATACAGTAAAATATAAGTAATTATGTTTTGATGGTACCAGCTACTGCACACAAATTAAGGGGTGTATACAGTAAAATATAAGTAATGATGTTTTGATGGTACCAGTTACTGCACACAAATAAAGAGGTCTATACAGTGAAATATAAGTAATGATGTTTTGATGGTACCAGTTATTTCACACAAATAAAGAGGTGTATACAGTAAAATATAAATTATGATGTTTTGATGGTATCAGCTACTGCACACAAATAAAGAGGTGCATACAGTATAATATAAGTAATGATGTTTTGATGGTATCAGCTACTGCACACAGAAACAAAGAGGTCTATACAGTAAAATATAAGTAATTATGTTTTGATGGTACCAGCTACTGTACACAAATTAAGGGGTGTATACAGTAAAATATAAGTAATGATGTTTTGATGGTACCAGTTACTGCACACAGAAACAAAGAGGTCTATACAGTAAAATATAAGTAATTATGTTTTGATGGTACCAGCTACTGTACACAAATTAAGGGGTGTATACAGTAAAATATAAGTAATGATGTTTTGATGGTACCAGTTACTGCACACAAATAAAGAGGGTGTATACAGTTAGATGATGTTTTGATGGTACCAGTTATTGCACACAAATAAAAAGGTGTATAAGGTAAAATATAAATTATGTTTTGATGGTACCAGTTACTGAGCACAAATAAAGAGGTGTATACACTAAAGTATAAGTAATGATGTTTTGATGGTACTAGCTACAATATGAGTAATATTATATGTGCATGCTGTATCAAATGTATAAATTGCATTTTGCAAAATGCTTCCAAAAAGTTCTTTTTTATGTAATTATTAAATGTTTCTTTTGTAAAGTAGTTTCTCAGATGAAGTCAAGTTCAAACACCCAAACACTCCTGTTGCATTGATTTTCATCTATACCTTTACACCAAAAAAATACACAAAATGCAGCAACTAAATTGACTAACCTTATTATTAAGTCGATTGTTGGTGGAATCAATAGAGAAGACCAATTTGTTCCTGTCACATCGTTATTGTTTATTCATATGTAGTATCTCTGGTTTTCTTCATGACTCTGGTTTTGATTTCAACCATGGTAGACAACTATCATTTTCATTGAATTGAAGAAAACATCACAAAATAAAGGAGCTTTGTTTATCCACACTTCCCAGTTTGTGAACAATTTAACTTGCACATCCTGATTTGCACAATGGTATTTACTGATCCATTCTTTTTCCATTATGCTGTGTTAATAATTACATTTCATAATGAGCCACACTTTTTTCATGTAAAAAGCAATGTCTCTCACTTGGCACATAAATTGTTCGTACATCAAATTGTGTAAGTGTAGTAAAAGGCCTTGTATGAATAAAGAAATTGTATGAAAATACATCCTAAACTAAATAGTTAAAGGCTCTGTGTACTGTGCAGTTTCCTTGAAGAACAGACAGTGATAACTGGTGTTAGACAACCCCAGCCCCTGGACATGAACTTCTGCAAGAGAACTTTCACACAGAGAATGGCACAGAAAACACCTAACCCTGGTAATTCCCAACTATCTTAAACTCATACCCCCTAGCATTTTCTGATAAATTCGGTAGGGCAACTTTATTTGTCTGAGGAGAGAGCTTTTGCATCAAACTGATTTAAAAAGGTGAAATGGGGTACCCCTTTTATTATTTCTTGGTAGAAGACATCCGTAAGTGTAGCCTTTTGCAAATGTTCTTACTGATGCAAAGCATTTCATGTCGCAGTGTGATTTGACACCACTGTCCTCAGGGACGCAATGAGCAGGGACATCTCATTGGGGGCATGTGGGGGGTGTCTCACTCCCCAATCTTGGTAAAACTGACAGTAGTTGGAAAATTTGAGTGCGACAGTTGGAACTTGCCGACTGTCGCACTATAATTTACCTAGGCCTATTCATATATTCTTGTGATTGTGAATGACCTAAAAATTTCGGTTAAGATTGACCTTTAATCAGTCATATTTACGTTTTCCTTGCCACTTTGAGAAATTGTATCTCGCGATCTTTATACTCCACCGTACAAACCTTCGTAAGATTTTGAATACTCTAAAAAAAAATGCCTAATAGAACATCTGTACAACGTTCGCCAGCTTCAATTTGGTTTATCTATGTACTAATTTTGCTATTGGGTTGGATAATCCTGTTCGCTAGCAGGCTAGCTTCAAATAAGTTCAGGATATATATGGTCTGTGGAATACAATAAAACACTCAATGCTAATCTACGGAAGCTTAAAAGTGCCATCAACATAAGGAAAACTTTGCACCATAAGTTGGACATTTTTCAGTAAATTGTTAAGATAACAACGATAAAATCTTATCAAAATTCAGGAAAATGTTGGATTGCTCAGTTGCTTTAACTGAGCAATCGAACAATTTTCTGCAAAATATTTAATTGACAACTTATCATACCTCGTCAATTGGACATTTTGCTGCAAAATGTTCAATTTTTCACTTCATTCCAACTGAGTATTTGGACATTTTTCTGCAAAATGTTCAATTGACATCTTATCGTATCTCGTCAACTCAACATTTTCTGCAACATGCTTAATTTTTCACTTAATTCCAAATGCTCAGTTGGAATGAAGTGAACAATTAAACAAATTTCATGTAAGTGATGAATAGCCCACCCCCTTCCCCAAGAAAATAATATTATGCGCGCTAGGAAAAAGCAATGTATTTTTTGGCAATTCACTATGTCGTCAAATAAGTTGTTGCAAAAAAAAAGGGATTTTTTAAGAAAAAGTGGTCCAGGAAAGAACCTGGGCACGAAAACGAAACTACCGAACGACTGGTCCGCTTCCAACCCCAGTCCCCTTGCACCGGTACTGTGACTGTTACATTAACATAGCGTTTGTCGTAAGTAGTCTATGTAGCCTTCAAGCAGATAACTTATAATTATACTCAGTTGCTTACTTGGTTAACCAGAGTGATTAATAAGTTTTTGAAGTGATGGCCAGTGGTACAAATGTATCGAAAAAAAAGGTTGAAAAGTGCAATCGCGAAAAATGGGGTGTCTGACTGACAACTGACCGTAACGTTGACAACAGAGATTTCTTTTTTCTTTTACCTGTTTCAGGAATATTCAATAATTTTGAATTCAAATTCATCAATATGTACAAACTAATTCATAAATCAAATTAATTTCTATTAATGCAATAATTCAAATTAAATTTAAAAAAAATAATGAAACTAAATAGTGAAAAAAAAAAATTTAATTACACTGAGAAAAAGGTACACAAAGAAATAAAGACCTGCAAGCAAATTACAACAACCATCAACTGCTTTAAATCAAAGGGCATCCCCTCCCTTATAACTAACAAATCATACAAATGACCTGGGACGTGATATTTCAGGTCTGCATTTCCATTTGTTTCAATAACAAGGGAGCTATTTACTATATGGGTCAAATTTTCGAGGTGAGTGGAAGGAGACTGGCCTTCAGCCCCTAAAGTTATGTTAAGAAGAATACAGAGGTCTACTATGTGCACAAGATTTTTCATAGGGGTATAACCCGCCAGTGTTTCAAATATTCCCTACGGAGTGTGTGGTAAGGGAAGGGTGAGATTTAAGCAACTCGACGGAAGCCGTAGCCCCTGTAATCAACCGCACACCACGTATCCCAAGTAGTGGCCTCCAGTCTTATCTTCGATAGTTAAGAAATGCAATAATATAATTTAAAGGAAAATGCTTGGTTCAGCGGTTAGAGTGTCCGCCTCACAATCCTTAGGTTCCAGGATCAAAATTCCGACAGGAGCCAGATTCTCTTGACCTATTCATAAATCGCTACAGTGCAGTGGTGATGTGCGGAGTCTTCCGTGGATTTGGTATTTCTGGTTTGTGATCTTGGGAAAAGGGATTTGTGTCTCTTCTTTTCTTGGTTTCGAAATAAATTTGTGCGTCATGACTGCACTGCAGTGAAGTCGTATGGTGTGCTTTTGTCTACCCCTGAGAAAGTGGTCAGATGCTGGAGCTGTCGAGCTTTAAAAGGCGGTCCCGGGAGCAGGAATGGCAGAGAATTAACACCCCTGCCTCTTTACCCTCTGAACAATTATCGAAAATAGAAGGCTTGAAGTAAGCCGGTGTTCATCGATGATCTAACACGGATAGGGTCTCAAAAAAGGTACTGTAAACCTTCCTGATCCTTGGGTAACTAAACTAAACCAATAATTAGCCAGAGTGAATACTGTTATGCTCGAAAACTAATAGGGTATAAAAGTGGTCGCAATCCCCGCCCCGACCCACAACGCCCCTGGTAGCTTTCCTTTACCTAATTTCGTATACGAGACGCTTGAACGTTTCTGAACAGATGGTTGGGCTAGAGTTACCCATGAAAGGGGAAAAGGGGAAGGGAGGTGGGGTTAGTGCGACCGTGTGAGTAGTTCGAAGTTTTTCAGCCATTTTATTGCGCTTTTATATGGGCCCTTCACAGTCCTGATGATATAATAAATAATATTAAACTTTTCATAGTTTATATTATTGATTATTTTCATTTATCATCAAATTTTATAACATATCATATGTTTTGTCCCCGGAGAAATTACTCTACCACTAAATCCTCCCACCGTAACCATAATTCTGTACTACGAATACATGTTTGTATTTCTCCTTAAGGGAAGTTTTGCTTATTTCAACGTTAAGGAGAAATACAAGAAACCTGTATATAAGTAGAAATACAAATTTTGAATGAAACATTAACATAGCTTTTGTAGTAAATAGTCTATGTAGCCTTCAAGCAGATAGCTTTACTCAGTTGCCTACTTGCTTAACCAGAGTGATTAATAAGTTTGTGAAGTGAGGGCCAGTTGTACAAATGTATCGAAAAAAACTGATGGGGACTTTAAAAGGCGGTCCCGGGAGCAGGAATGGGAGAGAATTCACACCCCTGCCTCTTTACCGTTTGAAAAATTATCGAAAAAAGAAGGCTTGAAGTAAGCCGGTGTTCATCCATGATCTAACACGGATAGGTTCTCAACTAAGCTACTCTAAAACTTCCTGATCATTGGCCCTTGGGTTACTAAACTAAACTAATAATTAGCCAGAGTGAATATTGTTATGCTCGAAAACTAATAGGGTGTTAAAGTGGTCGCAACCCCGCCCCTACCCACAACGCACTTTGTAGCTTTACTTTACCTAATTTCGTATACGAGACGCTTGAACGTTTTAGAACAGATGGTTGGGCTAGAGTTACCCATGAAAGAGGGAAAGGGGGAGGGAGGTGGGGTAAGTGCGACCGTGTGAGTAGTTCGAAGTTTTTCAGCCATTTTATTGCGCTTTTATATGGGCTCCTCATAGTTTATATTATTGATTATTTTCATTAATGATCAAATTTTATTACATATCATATGTTTTGTCCCCGGAGAAATTACTCTACCACTCAATCCTCCCCACCGTAACCATAATTCTGTACTACGAATACATGTTAATATTTCTCCTTAAGGGAAGTTTTGCTTATTTCAACGTTAAGGAGAAATACAAGAAACCTGTATATAATTAGAAAAGGAAATTTTGACTGTTACATTAACATAGCTTTTGTAGTAAGTTGTCTATGTAGCCTTCAAGCAGATAACTATACTCAGTTACTTACTTGCTTAACCAGAGTGATCAATAAGTTTGTGAAGTGAGGGCCAGTGGTACAAATGTATCGAAAAAAAGTTGAAAGGGACTTTAAAAGGCGGTACCGGGAGCAGGAATGGGAGAGAATTCACACCACTGCCTCTTTACCCTCTGAACATATATCGAAATAGAAGGCTTGAAGTAAGCCGGTATTCATCCATGATCTAACACGGATAGGTTCTCATATAAGCTACTGTAAAGCTTCCTGATCCTTTGGTAACTAAACTGAACTAATAATTAGCCAGAGTGAATACTGTTATGCTCGAAAACTAATAGGGCTTAAAGTGGTCGCAACCCCCGCCCCTACCCACAACGCCCCTGGTAGCTTTCCTTTACCTTATCTCGTAAACGAGACGCTTGAACGTTTCTGAACAGATGGTTGGGCTAGAGTTACCCATGAAAGAGGGAAAGGGGGAAGGAGGTGGGGTAAGTGCGACCGTGTGAGTAGTTCGAAGTTTTTCAGCCCTTTTATTGCGCTTTTATATGGGCTCCTCACAGTCTGATGATATAATAAATAATATTAAACTTATCATAGTTTATATTATTGATTATTTTCATTTGTGATCACATTTTATTATATATCATATGTTTTTTCCCCGGAGAAATTACTCTACCACTCAATCCTCCCCACCGTTACCATAATTCTGTACTACGAATACATGTTTGTATTTCTCCTTAAGGGAAAATTGGCTAATTTTAACGTTAAGGAGAAATACAAGAAATATGTATATGGTTAAAAAAGGAAATTTTGACTGTTACATTAACATAGCTTTTGAAGTAAGTAGTCTGTGTAGCCTTCAAGCAGATAACTATATTCAGTTGCTTACTTGCTAAACCAGAGTGATTAATAAGTTTGTGAAGTGAGGGCCAATGGTACAAATGTATCGAAAACAAGTTGATGGGGACTTTAAAAGGCGGTCCCGGGAGCAGGAATGGGAGAGAATTCACACCCCTGACTCGTTATACTCTTCACAATTATCGAAAATAGAAGGCTTGAAGTAAGCCGGTGTTCATCCATGATCTAACACGGATAGGGTGTCAAATAAGCTACTGTAAACCTTCCTGATCCTTGGGTAAATTACTGAACTAATAATTAGCCAGAGTAAATACTGTTATGCTCGAAAACTAATAGTGTATGAAAGTGGTCGCTATCCCCGCCCCTACACACAACGCCCCTGGTAGCCTTCCTTTACCTTATTTCGTAAACGAGACGCTTGAACGTTTCTGAACAGATGGTTGGGCTAGAGTTACCCATGAAGAGGGAAAGGGGGAGGGAGGCGGGGTTAGTGCGACCGTGTGAGTAGTTCGAAGTTTTTCAGCCCTTTTATTGCGCTTTTATATGTGCCCCTCACAGTCCTGATGATATAATAAATAATATTAAACTTATCATAGTTTATATTATTGATTATTTTCATTTATCATCAAATTTTATTACATATCATATGTTTTGTCCCCGGAGAAATTACTCTACCACTCAATCCTCCCAACCGTAACCATAATTCTGTACTACGAATACATGTTTGTTTTTCTCCTTATGGGAAGTTTTGCTTATTTCAACGTTAAGGAGAAATACAAGAAACCTGTATATCAGTAGAAATACAAATTTTGACTGTTACATTAACATAGCTTTTGTAGTAAATAGTCTATGTAGCCTTCAAGCAGATAGCTTTACACAGTTGCCTACTTGCTTAGCCAGAGTGATTAATAGGATTGTGGAGTGAGGGCCAGTGTTACAAATGTATCGAAAAAAACTGATGGGGACTTTAAAAGGCGGTCCCGGGAGCAGGAATGGGAGTGAATTCACACCCTTGCCTCTTTACCCTCTGAACAATTATCGAAAAAAGAAGGCTTGAAGTAAGCCGGTGTTCATCCATGATCTAACACGGATAGGTTCTCAACTAAGCTACTTTAAAGCTTCCTGATCCTTGGCCCTTGGGTTACTAAACTAAACTAATAATTAGCCAGAGTGAATATTGTTATGCTCGAAAACTAATAGGCCATTAAAGTGGTCGCAACCCCCGCCCCTACCCACAACGCCCTTTGTAGCTTTCCTTTACCTAATTTCGTATACGAGACGCTTGAACGTTTCTGAACAGATGGTTGGGCTAGAGTTACCCATGAAAGAGGGAAAGGGGGAGGGAGGTGGGGTAAGTGCCACCGTGTGAGTAGTTCGAAGTTTTTCAGCCCTTTTATTGCGCTTTTATATGGGCTCCTCACAGTCTGATGATATAATAAATAATATTAAACTTATCATAGTTTATATTATTGATTATTTTCATTAATGATCACATTTTATTATATATCATATGTTTTGTCCCCGGAGAAATTACTCTACCACTCAATCCTCCCCACCGTTACCATAATTCTGTACTACGAATACATGTTTGTATTTCTCCTTAAGGGAAAATTTGCTTATTTCAACGTTAAGGAGAAATACAAGAAACATGTATATAGTTAAAAAAGGAAATTTTGACTGTTACATTAACATAGCTTTTGAAGTAAGTAGTCTATGTAGCCTTCAAGCAGATAACTATACTCAGTTGCTTACTTGCTTAACCAGAGTGATTAATAAGTTTGTGAAGTGAGGGCCAGTGGTACAAATGTATCGAAAACAAGTTGATGGGGACTTTAAAAGGCGGTCCCGGGAGCAGGAATGGGAGAGAATTCACACCCCTGACTCGTTATACTCTTCACAATTATCGAAAATAGAAGGCTTGAAGTAAGCCGGTGTTCATCCATGATCTAACACGGATAGGTTCTCAAATAAGCTACTGTAAACCTTCCTGATCCTTGGGTAACTAAACTAAAATAATAATAATAAGCCAGAGTGAATACTGTTATGCTCGAAAACTAATAGGGTGTTAAAGTGGTCGCAACCCCCTTCCCTACCCACAACGCCCTTTGTAGCTTTCCTTTACCTAATTTCGTATACGAGACGCTTGAACGTTTCTGAACAGATGGTTGGGCTAGAGTTACCCATGAAAGAGGGATAGGGGGAGGGAGGTGGGGTAAGTGCTACCGTGTGAGTAGTTCGAAGTTGTTCAGCCCTTTTATTGCGCTTTTATATGGGCCCCTCACAGTCCTGATGATATAATAAATAATATTAAACTTATCATAGTTTATATTATTGATTATTTTCATTTATCATCAATTTTTTTTACATATCATATGTTTTGTCCCCGGAGAAATTACTCCACCACTCAATCCTCCCCACTGAACCATAATTCTGTACTACGAATACATGTTTGTTTTTCTCCTTAAGAAAAGTTTTGTTTATTTCAACGTTAAGGAGAAATACAAGAAACCTGTATATAAGTAAAAAATACATATTTTGACTGTTACATTAACATAGCTTTTGTAGTAAGTAGTCTATGTAGCCTTCAAGCAGATAACTATACTCAGTTGCTTACTTGCTTAACCAGAGTGATTAATAAGTTTGTGAAGTGAGGGCCAGTGGTACAAATGTATCGAAAAAAACTGTTGGGGACTTGAAAAGGCGGTCCCGGGAGCAGGAATGGCAGAGAATTCACACCCCTGCCTCTTTACCCGCTTAACAATTATCGAAAATAGAAGGCTTGAAGTAAGCCGGTGTTCATCCATGATCTAACACGGATAGGGTGTCAAATAAGCTACTGTAAAGCTTCCTGATCCTTGGGTAACTAAACTAAAATAATAATAAGCCAGAGTGAATACTGTTATGCTCGAAAACTAATAGGGTATGAAAGTGGTCGCTATCCCCGCCCCTACCCACAACGCCCCTGGTAGCTTTCCTTTACCTAATTTCGTAAACGAGACGCTTGAACGTTTCTGAACAGATGGTTGGGCTAGAGTTACTCATGAAGAGGGAAAGGGGGAGGGAGGTGGGGTTAGTGCCACCGTGCGAGTAGTTCGAAGTTTTTCAGCCCTTTTATTGCGCTTTTATATGTGCCCCTCACAGTCTTGATGATATAATAAATAGTATTAAACTTATCATAGTTTATATTATTGATTATTTTCATTTATCATCAATTTTTTTTACATATCATATGTTTTGTCCCCGGAGAAATTACTCCACCACTCAATCCTCCCCACTGAACCATAATTCTGTACTACGAATACATGTTTGTTTTTCTCCTTAAGGGAAGTTTTGCTTATTTCAACGTTAAGGAGAAATACAAGAAACCTGTATATAAGTAAAAAATACATATTTTGACTGTTACATTAACATAGCTTTTGTAGTAAGTAGTCTATGTAGCCTTCAAGCAGATAACTATACTCAGTTGCTTACTTGCTTAACCAGAGTGATTAATAAGTTTGTGAAGTGAGGGCCAGTGGTACAAATGTATCGAAAAAAACTGTTGGGGACTTGAAAAGGCGGTCCCGGGGGCAGGAATGGGAGAGAATTCACACCCCTGCCTCTTTACCCTCTGAACAATTATCGAAAATAGAAGGCTTGAAGTAAGCCGGTGTTCATCCATGATCTAACACGGATAGGGTGTCAAATAAGCTACTGTAAAGCTTCCTGATCCTTGGGTAACTAAACTAAACTAATAATTAGCCAGAGTGAATACTGTTATGCTCGAAAACTAATAGGGTATTAAAGTGGTCGCAACCCCCGCCCCTACCGACAACGCCCTTGGTAGCTTTCATTTACTTAATTTCGTATACGAGACGCTTGAACGTTTTGAACAAATGGTTGGGCTAGAGTTACCCATGAAAGGGGAGGGGGGAGTGGGGAGGTGTGGTAAGTGCGACCGTGTGAGTAGTTCGAAGTTTTTCAGCCCTTTTCTTGCGCTTTTACATGGACCCCTCACAGAGTAACTACTCTCCCACTCAATCCTCCCCACCGTAACCATAATTCTGTACTGCGAATAAATGTTTGTATTTCTCCTGAAGGGAAGTTTTGCTTCTTTCATGGTTTAGGAGAAATACAAGAAACCGTTAAGGAGAAATACAAGAAACTGTTTAGGAGAAATACAAACTTTTCCCCTTAATCCTCAATAGTAGGAAAAAAACGTTAAGGGGAAATTTTTTAAGGTCCAAAAAAGGTATATCCTAAGATCTAATTAATTTAATCTCAAAAGACATGTAGCACCTTTGAGCACATCATGATAAGTATTTCATGAAAATTTAGATATTAAAAGATCCTTTATTTCCATGTTATTCGTGTTTTGCCTCAATTTCCCCTTATGGTACACTTTTTTCCATTTCCCCCTATGGGTCA
>JAIPMN010059367.1:0-15881 GCA_020650975.1 Apostichopus californicus
GAGGTAACATCAACAAAAAACATAAGAAATATAAGCAAAATGACATTTACAGGAGTGTGTAAGTCACCGTAAGTCTCGGACAGAATCATACGAGACTTGCCCGTTCCAAGTGAGGGATTTAGGATAGGCGATCAGATCATTCATTTTATTTGAACCAATTACAAATAGGGACTATTGGACCAATAAAAAGCAGCCCTAGCATGCTACAAACCCAACCTTCTTTTTTTGGTAAGACCACCTAATCCCGATCGGTTTTACGCCTATCCGGCCCCAGTGGCGTAGGCTTACACAGGATTCCGAAGATAAGGGAGCCAAATTCAAAACTCCCTCCCTTCCCCTCTGACTGATTTTTGGACTGAAATTGTTATACGTCAAATGAGACATTATTTTGTCCGAATAAAAAGTGTGTGAAGTTGACTTAACACAAGGAGATGGGAGGTGGGTGGGTGGGGTTGTCACCTGAAGTAAAGGCTGAAGGTATAAATCCCCAAACTGACTATGGGACCATTCCACCACCACCCCCACCTTTTCCGTTTCGCACGCCACTGTCCCAGGCTCCCCTTATAGTTTCCTACCCATCTCCTGTCTGAAACAACGAGACAGAGACTATATTTGTTTACTTTGGATAAGACATGTTATTATAACCAAAATGAGCCCTTTTACCTTTGATTATTTCTTTAAGAATGCTTCTCAGTTCAAATTAGAAGTCAATAACTGGAATTGACTTTTACAACAATGCCCTGTAGTAACAGAAAACGACTTAATTAGCATAGCCCACTGCGCTATCTGGAAGCGTTCCATACTTTTCTGTTTTGCATATTTTATGCGATATTCATTGTCGTGTCCACCTTTTCAAGCACAACCTCTTTGTACACAGAATATGAATATATAGTCCGTGTACTGAGAAAGCGCTCGGACGGTGGCAACACAGCAGATTATGTGTGGGATGTGTCTTATAGTTAGTAGCATAACGTTAAATTTGCCATTGTAATGGTTTATTCATATTTTCTGTTGGAGGGGTAGTGGTTTAACTGTAGGGGGGTTGAGGGTTAATAAGAAACCGTATTGCATCCTCTCAAACACGAACATAGTAGAGATCGCCTATATATGTGTGACTGAAAATTCCAGTCTTTGATGTTTTGTTTTTTAACAACAAGGCACTGTTTATATGACAAACATGACTCTTTGCTTATGTCTTTGTCAAAAATGGTTTCAATTCCTATCAACAAAGGGAACTTTTGCGGTTTTTTCCCCGTTTATTTTACAGAACTGGGGACGTCCCCATTCCCATGTACGCCGTACATGCAGCTCAGTCGCTTACAGTTTAATAACTTGTGTCTGTCCTGTTTAGATGCGTATAAATTTGCCAGTTCGCCCTTTGAGGAAATTAATGTTGGTGTCGAAATGTCAAGTACGTAGTCGTTTGACTTCCATACAGAATATTGTAAGCTAGACACGGAACTGATAGACGGTGAGAGTTCTTTTATGTTCAATCCATTACACAATTCTGTAAGAATTGGGAGACTAGTTTTGAGCTACCCATGTGCGTAACAGCTACAGTATGGTGCGTTGTCTGTTTGAGCGAACAGCTATGGTCCAGTGTCTGTGTTGAGCGGACGTTATTGGTAGTTTTAGAACTGTTTTAAGAGAAACCAGCTACGACCACGAAGTTCAAAACCATTTACACCAGAATATATCTTGTTCTGTTTAGTTTGGGTGAAATCTGATGGCGGATAAATGTAAGTCACACATCATATAAGAGAGAAGAGGATGACATCCACTTAGTCGGGGAGGGGATGGGAGGGGAGGGGGCAGACTTGTTCCTTTGGTGGGGACACTAATGCATTTCGTAACTTTCGCCTCAATTGTTGTGGTTTCGACCTGCATCCACACACAGGTGTGTTTTACCTTCAGACCAATGACCCCATTATCCTTTTAGATAGTTCACATCCACATACACTGAGCAAAATATGTCTTCTGATTTTGTCATTACTTTATGTTACAAAGAAATTGTAAGCACCTTAAAACTCTTATTCCCTTCAAGTAAAGCCAATGAAAAAGAAAAAAATCAACAATAAAAGAAAAAAATGCAAATGGGTTTATCACAATTGTATTGATTTGTAGCCAAGGAATTGAGAAGGTAAGGGTATGAAGGAGTATCCATAAAATATATCAAAGGCAGGAAGGTTAAGAAAGAATGTGACACAACCCATTTTCTCTTAACGGGGATTTCAATTAAGGGATAAAAATCTATTACAACAAGCAGGAATTTAACAACAAGCAGGCATTAAAAAATGCCTTGAAAGCCATAAACAAATACTAAAAAAATACGCTAAAAATATTATTTTCTTGGGACAAATTAAAATCCATTTTTGGAATTCATCAGTTTCATTTTGTACTCCTTAGACAATGAACATTTTAGCAAAACTTGGGGCTTTTTTGTATTTCTAAATGCTCGTTTTATTATTATATTACCTTTACATCTTTTCTTTACTTAAATAAATGGCATCAAAATGTTTGAGAGTTAATCTAGGGAGGGTTATAGAACAGCCACCCCCTCCCCTTGTGGTTTAGTTGGCTGGACACGAACGTTGGTCGACATCTCCGACGAATCGTCTTGACGAGATGGGCAATGCTTCTCCCTGGATCACCACCTTCCTCATGCATCCCGAGAAGTCTTAGTTTTCAAGAATACCGTCGTGGACCATGTCGACTGTGGATCAGTAATGGGGGGAGATTATCTTCAGCGGGTAGTAGTATTAAGTGCAAATAGGTGACAACAGATTCGTCTTTTGTAAATCAAATTTAACTTTTACAAGGCCTCGTTTGATCTCTGGCCCTACTTTATTTTAGTATTGAATCTATCACGCTATTGACAAGGCCTCTTCTTCCTCAACCCTATCTCTACGGGATTCATACATACTATATTTTGTATTACTTGCTTAGTTTCAAAGAAGTAGTGAGTATATCACAAATCCTCCCACCAACCCCATACCCTCTCCCTCACAACCATCTTACTTACCCCAAAGGACACACTAACACACATACCTCTATCTGTCTCTCTCTGATCAACCCATATCATATACTGGTACATACTTAATCAGTTTTCCAAGCTTCAATGGTTGCCATTTACATCTCTCTCTCTCTCAACACACCTCAGCTCTCTTGGTACCCAACATAGGATGTTTTGCTTTTAAAAATACTTGATAAATTTTCAAGCAAAGGTGGTGGCCCCCACATCTTTTCCCACATAACACCCACACAATTCTTTCTCTTGGGTAGTCCATATAGGGATTTGTACTTGTTTGCTTATTAATTTTCCAAGCAAAGGTAATGGCCCCTTACACATTTTCCCACACGCCTCCTTCTCACTGGTTACTCCCCATATCAGATATTTTGAATTTAATGATAGCCCCTCACATCATCACATCGACGAAGATGACCCTTCACATCTTCCACCACACCGCTTCCATTAATACTCTATATATGATGGGGTGAGAGGAGTGGGGGTGGGTGTATGGCTTAACTATTTACTTGGTAATCCTCCAAAGAAGAGAGGGACCATGGTTGGTGTGCACTAGAGATTTGGTTTACTGATACCTTTATCCTTCTTACACCATCTACTTCAATGTAGGCTCGGTGGCGCTCCTTTACCACTAAACAAAACAAAGCATAGCATATGACCAGGTCAAGATGAGAAGAAAGCTTTGTGTTGGAGTCTTAATAATGCAGTTTTAACCACTTGCATCATACAAATGTATCTAAACAATGTTGTGCACTGACTGCGTTCTTATCACCCGAATCACCCAAAATAAAATAACATGTGAAAGCAACCAACAACAACAACAAATAGTTCAATTCTCTGACCTGAGAAACGTACCTCTTTTAACTGTACTTTTTTTAAAGCAACTTTCTAGCCCAAATGTGTGCTACTAACCATTGGCAAATCATGTAGAAACGTATCATAATGCCGCTCATTTTATGATGTAGATAGGGTAGCCAATATTGAAGATTTTTCTTTCACATTTGAAACAATCAAGTCATTTACTTTCCCCGCTAAAACTGACTGGGTAAAATACACCATGTTGTGGAATTGTATTTCATATGCTTGCCAATGCAGTATGCAGCTAACCAGACTTAGACCCTATCCACAAAGATAAAACTAATTAAAATTATAATATATCCATGCCCTAAAGAAAATGGTGGGGCTGCAGAATATATATGAATATCTGGTAAAAAACAAACCTGTACACTTTGGCAGAAAAGGGATGAGTCAGTCACACTCCCAGGCTAGAGGGGAAGCACTGTAACGTTTAATAGCACAGTGTATCTGTGAAAAATGTATGATGATGATGGGGCTGCAGCATCCCACAGCAAGGCTGCAACGGATGTAATCGTTTGTGCTATGCAGTTCCACACATTAGGAACTGCTGACCTGCCGAGATTGAGCTCTATTCGGTAATATTGATTCAGCATTGCTGCAGAGGATTTTGCAGCTGCTGCAGCTTTTCATTTTTACACCTAGACTCACCTAGGTTTTTCAGCCAATACTGTTAGTAGCTCCTTGGTCAGCACTGACCTTGGTACGTCATCCTATTTGGGAAGGTCAGCCTACTTCTGTTTACCTCTTTCGATGGCTTTCTAAGAGGTGGTGAGTAGAGGTGTGTGGGGGGAGGGGGGGGTGACCTTAGAAGGTCAGTAGGCATGTAAGGTAATGGTTACTGAAGGACTCCAATAAGTAATAACCCTTTAATGATTGACTTTTAGAAGACATAATGCCTGATGCTCTATGGGATGTTTGGTCTCATTTTATTACATTATGAATGCATCCCACAAGTAAGGACCATAATATATCTGTCTTCGAAAGAAGGGTGCCAATTATTAATAAAAAGCATAACGTAAATCACCAGGCTTTCTAACTCTATTGGGGTTTCTTGTTGTTTCGTGTTGTGTAGAGAATACTGCCGGGGTAGTTTCTGCTTATACAAATATACCTACCTGCATTGATAAGCAATCAAGACCCTTCTTAACGATTTAACCTTCTAGGTATTTCTTTATGATATAAATCCTACATATATCCTCTGTACAGTGTATTGCTTCAGGAAGTGAATAATAAGAGGAAAGAATTGCTAGATAAACAAAGTAAGACTTCCTAACAATAGCAGCGTGATGATTTAATTTTAAGTTAATAAGCTAGAATATCAGACAGCGTAGCCTATTCTTTATGGTAGGTAGATAAATCTTTTGTTCTGTTTGAACGTTACTGGGAAATAATGGTATTTATGAAAGAAACGTGAACTCTTTTATAAGAGGAAAAGGGGTATATGACACTTTAAAATAGACAATAGAGCATAAGGAATCTTTGTGTAGTGTAATGTATTCATTTCTAAGAAAGAAAACAGGTAATATGTGACAATTCCAAAATAACAATAAAGGATAAATACTTTGTGTGAGTAAATGTGTGAACTGAATGTGAAGTGGTTGTTGAGAAGCTCTAAACATACCACGAGATAGTGTTTTGTAAATAGTTTATAAAATATTCAAAGGTCAAACTTGTTCGTCACCTTATTATCAATGTAGGCCTACTGGCTCTCATTGTCTATGATTTACTATACTTTTGATTTAAAGAAATTTGTATATGACGCTAAATTTCATCGGCTGAGGCTTTATTCAGCCACTACAACACTGTCTCGCCAGCGCCATAGTACATCAGTTATATTACATTAATCGTTTGAACAAGCATGGTAGCAGGTTATCTAATTGGGTAGCGTGTGTGACGAAGTGATGGGATTGAAGGCCTCATAGCGATTACAAATAAAAACAATGATAGGGTTAATATTTAACATGAGACGCACTTTGCTGGTATTATTTGAGAACTACCGTCAACTACGGAAGAACGTCAACCGCGAACTGGTTTATCTGAGCCTTTAACTGCATTTTGTAATTTTCGTCCAATAGTTTTGTTGTTTTTCGTTTGGGGTAGGGGTAAAGTGAGGGAGCAGGACATTGACTGGGGGAACCAAGGAACCAAAAAAATACACATACATGATCTTGTTCCATTTTGTTTATTCATATTCATTGGAAAGATAATCAGTTTAAGAAATTATTGCAAAAACAAAGATATATTCAATAACGTGTTTGAAGTTTAAAGAATATTTTTTTTCAATCTGCGACTCACATTTGAACAAATAATCTCCTCATTATAGTTTCTTGCGATGTTCAAATTCTCGGAGATGATACAGAATTGAATGCTTTGTTAGATACTACCAAGGGTTCGTTTCGTCTAGTTGATTTGTCTTTCTCATTCAGAAAACTATCTGTTCATTTTAAAGCTCATTTTTTCCACAATGGATACGAGAGAAATCATATTACACGGTATCTGTCATCAACTCAAGAGGATGGTCTAATTTTCATTTCAACGAACTGGGGGTTGCAGAAGTAACTATAATAATAGCGAGAGAAGGTCGTTTCTCCGTTGGCTCCATTGTAGACACCGTTGAGGTTGTCAATCGTACAAGCCGTATGGCAGCTGCTTCTGAGCTGGAAATGAACGCAATAGTAACCATAGCAATTAGAGCACCAATGATTCGAGTGCCACCAGCCGCTTCTGTGCTTCTCTGCACAGTTGAAGTTACTACATGCGTCATTGTCTCGGTCATGCGTGCTGAATTGTTTCCCTTTGTTATAAGAGAAATAATTACCTGCGAAGTAAAACAGCAAGAACCATCAGTGGTTAATACTTGGTCTTTAAACAATAACGTTAGTATCCTGATATATTGCAAACTTTTGTTGGGACATAAGTTTTACAGTATATTGGGAAGAAGGGGGGGGGGGGGTGAGAGATTAACATTGAAAGAGATTCACAATTCATTGTTAAGGAGTTAATTCCGTGATCATTAGAAATTTCATGTGCTGATTTATTCTTTATTGTTCTATATTTTAATGAGGTTTCTTACTTACTGGAAGTGATCTGGATTAAGATTAACTGATGTTTATTGATATATAAACTAAGTTTGCTTATAAGAAATTATTGTCAAATAATATGATAAAATTATGTAAAAGTATTGTATTTGGTCGTAGAACTAAATCCCGGGCTTTGTATTAACTAATTTTTAGTTAATATTCTCACATTTGTAATTCCACTCTTTGTCTCGGGTTGTCTTTATCTTCAAACACAGTGTATGGCTTTTATTGCTATAATTGTTTCGCAGATGTAAGTAACTTGTTAGTAGTATGTCTTTACAGGAAATCCTCAATATTAATTTCTGTTTATGTTTTTTTATAATATGTTTGGTCTTATTTTTCTTCCATAATATGTCATGTGCTTAGACTGGTGCTTCCTCATTTAGCATATATTCTGTTTCATCGGCTAGTCAGAGTACGTCAATACTTTGTCAATGATATTAACGGTATCCATTGCTATTTCAAGATTATATAACCAAAACTGACGAATATGAAGATGGTTCTTAACATCAATTGCAACTAATTAAGATGGTTGAAAATGATTAGTATTATTTCTTCACCTTGCTTCTGTTTAAATCTGTTTTTGTGTTCTAATTTATGCGTGACACTTATCATACATATTGAGAAATGGATTATAACCGTTATAATTAATTCCTTTAGACAACCATAGAAACAATGTGCTTGAAGTGTGAAAGGAGAGGGGGGCGGTGTTACACCAAACCCTCTGTGTAAGGGTTTCTGTTCCAGTGTACTTGGTGAATAGTTTGTAGCTAAGATTTAAGATCAAGATGTGTTGAAACCGTGACAAACATTTTCTCATGAAGTTTATTGTGAACATACTAATCAATTTAACTTGACCTATTATCCAAGGCAAGGCGCAAATATCAAACATGCAACAAACCTGTATTTCCACTGTGAGTGCCCAGTTTATTCATTGTGTAGTTAGTGCTTTTAGACTCTATTTGAAATTCTGTATACTCAGCATATTTAGCCGATCCAGTAGAAGTAATGATGTCAAAGCGAAGCTTGTAGTTTTTCTGGTTCGTCAAGTAATGAAGCTTTTCATTTCCTAGCCATAAGTTCATACTTTCACCAAACCCGTCTTTGTACGCAGCCCAGTTTTGATAAAAACTAGTAGAGCCATCAGTACGACGTTGAAACACCTGAAAGATAGAGGGTACAAATAATGAAAGTAAATATAATAATGGGAGTCGCTGAAACATACTAACAGACAGACTTAATTGAAGAAATATCGCACAACTATATATTTATATATAATATAATAGTTCAGTATGATAAACTCTGCACTTTTCTGAGCGTTGTTTTATCTTTGGAGGAGGGCAATTGTAAGAATTGTCACCATTTTCATCTACTCAAGTAATTTTAATATACTCAATCCCTGGTAAGGAGTTATACAATTTCAACCAAACTGAAAACACAAACTCGTACTTCCATTACCGTCTAAAATAAACTAAATCATGAAAACCGTACAAGAAAAAATAGTTACAACATTCCTATTGTTTCAAATCAAAGACTTACGGTCCATCCTCCGCCGTTTTCCATTTTACAATATACGTCGAAAGGTAAACCAGGCCATCCAGTAGGCATGATTGTATAAACGCCATCTTGCCTATGTCTAGCGTCATAAACATCTTGGCAGTCTGTATACAAGGACTCACAAGTTCCACCGTCACCTTCGTATCCCGCATTACAATAACATTGTCGTACTTCATTCCTGACATCACACACTGCATTGGTACTACATATATAGTCTTCACATATCAGTCGGTTATTGTTACAAGAACAATTTTGTGTGCAGTCATCGTTAACGTATGTTTCTCCACTCTAAAAGTAAATCGATGAAAATATAGAAAAAGATATTTATTAAACATTGGTTTTTGCTTAGACTTTGTGTTAACGCAATGAAAGTTAGCTTAAGTGTCATTTCTGTTTCAATTGTAGTCACGTGATATTGAAATGAAAGCTGTGCAAATACTCACTGGTATAACCAAGTTGGCTGATGTTACGAAACACTCGCATTCACTCGCACTGATACAGTCACTTCCTTGCATTAGGAAACCAGCTGGACAGGTGCAACCCTCACTACCCAAAGAGTCACTATTACAACCAGGTTGTCCGTTGGGATGTTCACATGTTTCTTGGCAACTGTAGGTTTCGTAGATCATGTTCGTAGGACATGTAGAAATTAATGTGTCTGTCAGTTGGTAAGATCAAGAGCAAGGAAAAAACATGTAAGATTATTTTGTTGAAGTTTTGAAATGACTATCAGTCATAAAAATATAATCATTTCACATTTTACAGTTAAATAGCCCCACACCCTCCAAAAGAAAACAAAGGATAGAATATCATTGACAAGATTATGCAGATTGTTACGTAGTTAAATATTGTATTAGGTATAAAAAATTCTATCGTATTATCATTAACGTGTTATTTTTGCTTACCTGCATTACTTTTGATTTCTCCTATATGTGTCATCTTATACTGCCCCCATTCATCAGTGATACGAAAACCGCTGTACGTTGTATAGAAAGAAGCCCCATTAGATAATTCTATATCCAACCGAAGTTCGTAGTCTGCTTGATTCGTCAAATATGATAACTTTTCATTGCCGAGCCAAAACTCAGTTGACAAGAAACCAAATCCATCTTGATACTGTGACCAACTCCTATTGAAATTCACAGAACCGCTGTCGCGGCGTTGTATGACCTGTAACAGAAGAGAAACAGATTGCGAACACTATCATGTATTTAAATACACTTCCTCAATTAAACACAAGTATTGGGAAAGGGCTAACTCAATACGTGGATATTTAATGCATTAAGACTTCATATCATCTCAAAAATAGCTATTTTCACAATTTCGACGATCCTAAGTGAAGATGCGACTTCTTGATTACTCTACCACTATCATGTTTTCTGCTGTGTTCAAGTCATAATACCTGCATTCAAACAATTAGGCTTTATCTCATTTAAAATAATATTAAAATTAGTTTCGAACATGACATAAAGATTTCCTATAGGCGTACCGTCCAGCCTCCTCCGCCAACGTCGTTGTTGCAGTACACCTCAAATGGTTCTTCAAATCCATCTGGCTTGATAATGTATACTCCGCTAGAGTTGGACGTAGAACACTGACTTTGGACGTCTCGGCAGTCCTTTGGATATTTAGAACGTTGATAATAGAAGTATTGGGCCACTGTGACAAATAAAATAAAAACAAAGTCAAATGTGTTCATATATTAAAATATGATTTGTGTTCAATTTGCAACAACACTGTGTCACTGTATACTGATACATGAAATGCTGCCAAAAAATGGAAATATTCTCTGAGTTTTGGAGACACCTAACATCGCAGCAGGACAGATTGAAAATGAATATGTAAACCTTTACATAAATGTTAGTAGATATGTCGTTCTCTGTTTTAGATTACAGTGCATTCATTAATGTAAATATAAATGTCATGACAAGAATGATACAATCTAACCCCCCCCCCCCTCTCCCCGCCTCCGAAAATAAAACAGTTGTGAAGAGCATCGTGATTATAACAAGTTTAATGTTATGCAGTGCAGTTCATGGAACTGAACTAAACACTTCATTTCACACAGTTCAGGAATGTAGAAATTAAATAATAATTTTATTTAGTGACTAGTGAAATCTTCAAGGAAATAATGAAACACTTATCTTAGAATCATGTCTTACAATGGGTTTGAAAAGCATCTCCTGCTGTTAAGAAATTGTTTTCTATGTTCTAAAACAATTTGTCAAAAATAAGTAAATTGTCTTGTTTACAGTATTGTTGTTATTTATGTATTTTTGAAGGTTTTACTGTCAATAAAACAGAACACAGGTAATCTTGGAAAAAAAACCATACAAATTTATATTTGATAATTACGTACGTTTGTATCTCTTATATGGAATGGAAAAAAATAGTAATTGACTTTAATAAGTGAAATATATTACTTTGAGTGT
Source organism: Apostichopus californicus (assembly GCA_020650975.1). NCBI lineage: Eukaryota > Metazoa > Echinodermata > Holothuroidea > Aspidochirotida > Stichopodidae > Apostichopus > Apostichopus californicus. The sequence goes on from JAIPMN010059367.1 coordinate 10,953, forward strand.
CATCTGTAGTTGAAGGTAAACTTCTCTGATGAATACCCTGGTAAAGAGAAAAAGAGTCATCAATAGAAACCATGTAAAATGTGTTCTGTTTATTGATGGTTGGGGCATTTGCAGTTTACTGCTTTTTAAGTACTTCTAACAATTTACTCAATCTCAGTTACCAAGTAAATATTTACAGTCTTAAAAAGGTGTGCGCTTGATATTGCATACACAAACCAAATACAATCAATTTTCGGAAGAAACAATATTCAAAATAATTAATCATCTAAATTGTTGTTGCGTCAGGATGTTTGACAACTTTTTTCGTTACAATTATATAATTTTTATTTTTAATATATGAAATGTGATTTTTTTTGGGGGGTGGGAGAGGGGTGGGGACTAAACAGTGACTGGAATTAACACCAATATTCAAATAACTTTGTTAGTTTGTCTATTATATTTTCTTCAAATTTTTGCACAAAACAAATTTCAACTTAGATTGACTATCCGATCATATCACTATGTGAAATACAGAATACATTTATCGCATCTCTATGTAAGAGATGGTCAATTAATAAAAATTTAGGAATCGGTTTACTTATTTCGGTATTTGCTGCCTTAAATTAAGGAAACATGTAATAGAAATAAGTTTAATAATATTGATTTCATTCACATTTCATTTTACTATATCAATAAGGTCGATATGAAATTTCTTGTGTTTTTCTTACAAAAGTAGTAACAAATTGAGTGAATAAAGAAAACGTGACAGACAGTCTTGACATTATTGTATTTACTCCACAGCAATGTGGACAAGGTCGCAAGAGTTTTAAACTGGTATATTTACAATGGAAATTTATGTTATCAGAATTGTATCGTTTCACTTGTTTGCATGAAACGAAAAATAGAAATGTTGTTTTGTGTAGATACAGACCATCAAATTGACATGAAAAAAGCATACTTGTTATACCGTATACGAAGAGATTGTTTAAGGTACGATCGCAGTGTCGTCAGGAGTGAAACATTAATGACGGGTGGAAGTAAGAAAATAGTTTGTAAAAGAAGTAATGTTTTTGACATTAATGTAGTGATTTTGAGTTATAAGATAACTTGAGCCTGTCATTTATACCATAATTGCCATAGTTCTATTTGATTACTCAATTATTTGAATGAATGAAGAAAGTAAACAACGTGCGTTAACGTGTAAAACAAAGTCAAGCAACACTTTTTTGGGGGGTGGGGAATAGAAATAAATTGAATAAAATTAAATAGATATAAATAAAAAAATATCATATTATATATAAGAAACGAAATAAAGAGTTGTTTACACCGTATATTGTACTACTGATTAAGACTTTCAAAGTGACATGGAATTAAAGAGAAAAGGGCTTTAGATTTAAATAAGCTAAATCGTTAATAAATAATACGTGTGAAAGTACCTGACAATATCTGATAGCGGTTAATCTGTGTTACAACTCGAGTTAACGTTACATTAAAGAAACCGTAAAGGAATTAAGAGTACATGTTGTAACCAATATAATTCAAAGTCGACTAGAACTAGTTTTATAGTATAGGACTCTTGCAGATATTTTCAAATTCCATCACAATATCTCATTGTCATGTTAAAAACTACCTGCTTGATAGTTTAGGACATAAACGCTATAATTGTGTAATAGTCTTCAAAATCATGGGCGACCGGTAGTTCTAAATATTTTTTAAGACAACGAGAAGGGCGAATTTAAATGAACGAAATAAGCATATTAACATATTATTAGTTTAATGTAACAATAATTTCAAAGTTCTGTTAATTGTTCAATTTATTACTGTATAGATTCAAGCATATTACTGCAAGTGATTTGTAGCCATTGAAGTTTATCCATGCAAGTACTGCATAGAAGGAAATTGTTAGTTCAAATAAGCAAGGCAAAAATTACATTGCTGCTCAAGGTTACTTTCAAAGATTGACCAATGCTTTCTAAGAATTAAACGGATTAAACAAATAGAATTAAACGGGAAATATATTAGAAATTTATAGAAGCATGTTTCTAAAACAGATGTTCTTTTTACATTAAAAATAGGTAATCTAGACCGAAAATAAATTTAATTGACAAACAAGGCAAAGAAGAACAATTTAATTGACAAACAAGGACAAAGAGGACATATTTTAATTACAAACGTTGTCTGAAAGGATTATTTGTCATGTCTAAGATTTTGACATAGATGTTTCGGGAATAATTATATGAAAGTCTATGTTTGTGCAATAACGTTATCATGTTACAGTTCCGCATATATATTTGCGACAATTTTGTTTGATACTTTGAGTATGATATGAATATATTGACCATATAATTGAAGTATGTTATCAAGGCTCAACAATATGTTTCTTAAAAATATATGACAAAGAAAAAACGTAATGAAATGATGCAAACAGTTTTATCATATTTTCTCAATTATACAATAGATTGTTAAAATAATTAACGTAGTCTAGAGGAAACGCATAATGGTAAAGGCGTTGTTAAGACGAGAAGTTGAATAACTTTATGTTGCAGAAAGCGGACTACATTTATGATCATAAAAAGTAGTATTTGATGTTATTAAATATTTTCCCCTTGAATTAAGAACTTCCGAACTAAAGATGGAATCATTGAACCAATCAAAGTGTTTTTTTCCCTTCGAATAAGATTAACCTATACTGCAGTCTGGCAATACTAATTTGCGTACTAATGTAGTCAAATCGATTCGTTAAGAGGCAGTTATCCGTATCTAGTGGGAAATTATATAGACTTGATAATAATCAATGAAACTTAGTGTGATCTATGATTAAAGTTTCGAAAATGTTTAGGGTTGTCTTAAAGAATTTAACTGTTCAACTGTCTTAAAATAAATTCTACGAATGTTTTGTGTTATTTTGAAAATAGTAAAACAAACCGTTCTAGTATTGGAACTTATGTTTTATATTAAATAAATTAGCGACGAATGGGTAAATATATACACTTAGGGATACATGAGCCGGAATGAAAATATGAGAGAATGTTTCTTAAGGCAATGTAAAATTTGATATGTAACTAACCAAACATGTAATTTGTTATTACAAAATTTGTTTTAACTTCCAGTGCAAATTTTTCAACAAACATACACCTTCTTTTAGCTGCTGAAGATAGATTATTCTTTTGAAAAGAAGGAATCTATTGAAGAAGAATATTATTCGCAAAATATATTTACTTTTTTATGATTCGCCGTATTCAAACTGAAAAAGCCACTAAAACGAGCGTGTTGTATTAGAAATTGGAAAACAGGTTATCAAGTAGTTGCATTTCTTCATGTTTGGTGGGAAACTAGAAAATCTAACAAGCAACCAACAAACATGTAAAAAGAGTTTCCAGTAATTAAGTTTTCCAACATCCAACATACAACAATTTGTAAGAAATAAGAACGAAACTTATCAAATGCTCCACTCACCGTTTCTTCCGAGGACGTGAATGCGATGATTGTTGTGCACAAGAATGCAAATATTGCTCGAGCAGACACGGAAGGCTCCATCTTTACGAATGTCTTGATATTATATGAAGGACAACTCAAATGAAATGATTCTCCAGAGGTAAGACATATCCTCGATGTTCCTGAAAACAACGGATAACCTGGAGTGTACTTACAAAGTTGTAAAATAATGATGTCTCGCAGCCAGATCGCATTGTTCTTCTTCGGCGTTGGATACCGTCTGACACAATTTTTAAACAAATAAGGATTCAAAGGCACCCATCCACTATGGAAACTGCAATGCGATCACGAAAGAGTGAGATGTTACGTCACGTTGCTCAAAATATGGGATTTCAGGCTTAATACGTTATCAATGGCGGCTTACTGTGCATATGGTGAGGCATTAGGAGCCAATTTTCAAAGCGAGCGTATTCAGTCAGACAGGAAGCGGTTAATATAAAATCAAATATTAGAGAGCTTTTAAGTTACTGAATAATATAAATTGTCTTTGATCCCTGCCTTCGTTATTCCTTTGAATATATACACATAATGTGACTATTTGGTATCTAGAGTTTCGTAGATGTGTTTAATTTAATATAAGTAAGCGGGTTGAGTGTAGCCAGTTTCATTTTAAATCCTTGGATAAGATCCTCAACCAGGCAACGTTATTGTCATAACGGTATGCCTCCATTAGCTATGGTTAAGCATTTTACTTCAATTGATAAGATAACCGCTGATAATTGAAAACTGTAAGGGAGCAGGGAAATATAATTTAATTGTGAGGCCGAAAAAATAGGTCAAACTACTGTGAACTAATTATCTCATTTTCAGTATCAGTTAAAGATTTAGAGATGTATACTTTGAAAAAAAAACTATTTTATCAGAGTCGTCCATCTTACTGACAGAGTCACACACAGGTTGGTAAGCAGCGATTCGCATACATCCATTATATACGGTACACATGACAAATATCTATAAATAGATCAGTGATTTAATTCATTATCGTATCGTACCATTTATTAAAACTGTTCTTGATGGTTTTAATTGAGACAATTAGTTATTTACAGTGATCAATAAACAATTTACCATGATTACGTGTAATAAGGTTCTTTTAAGGGCCAATCTAATTTTTCTTTTTAGAATAACAAAAAAATAACCAAAATATGTTACTTAGTTGACACACGCTATAAAATCATCGACTTTTGGTTACCTCAAAATTTCCCAAACCAATAAAAATTGGTAGACTAAGGACGGTACACACCTGTGTTCATTTCTTTATTAAATCGTTAAAATAATGAAAACGTAGTTTTAAAGAAAAAAGTGACGATTTATTATTAATAAAAATGAAGTAAATCAGCAGGCTTTTTTATTGCAGAGAGTAACGACAGGTATCTGTATAAGTTTCTGTATAAAATACACATTTACTGAAAAAAACGTTCCTCCTTTATCGATTTAACCTTCCCTGTATTTCTTCAT
>JAIPMN010059385.1:0-11169 GCA_020650975.1 Apostichopus californicus
ATTCTTCAATTGTGTAAGGCGTATATACACACACACGTGTTATGATAGACCATAGATCATTAGTGAGAGAGGAGAAATGGAAACGTCAAAAATGGAGTTGTCGGTGTAAGGGGTAGGATGAGGCACACTCCCCTTCCGAAATCCTTGATCCGTCACTGGCTACCCTGTGTATATAACAGGGATCAGCGCTGTAATGATGTCACTGTTACTCTTTCTCTTCCCGGTGTCTTGGCGTTTTTCTTTTACTCACTCCTTTTCTCCTTTTTCTCTCTTCTTTTTTTTCTTTTCTTTTCCCTTCCTTCCTCCTCTTTTCCCCCCTCTTTTTTCCCTTTTTCTTCTCTTTTTTTTCTCTCCTCTTTTTCTTACCCGGGGGGCGCGNNNCTCTTAACACTTGTTCATTTCTGGGATTTTCTCTTCATCAAAATACTTTGTCATTCTGTGTGTTTTTGTGTTCAATCCGTTATCCATGCTGTTTTTGGTTTTGTTTTTGTTTCAATGTTGTCTGTACATTTTGGGTCTGAAGCATCATTGCATCAACTTTGTATTAAGTCTCTGTTGAGCCTACGCTGCTCATTGTGAGTTATCTTTATTTTGTGTTTATGGGTTTTCTGTGCCTCAGTGTAGACGATATGGATATGCCTGAGCGTTTAGTCTGTTATGATGAGTGCAATAAGTGGCTCGAGTTTGAGATTCAAATATTTGTAAATATTACCTATATTCCGAATGTACAAGCTAGATGACCAAAGGACATTGACATGTGTGGCTTCACTATCATGGAAGAATAAAAAATAACACCCAAGTTTGCGGGTCAATTCGAGGATCTGGATAGAATCCGTTTGAATGTGATATATTGTTGGGTGTCAACTGCATTTATAAGCATGGTATTGTAACTCTTTTTCCTGATTTTATTTGGACTAGGTAAGTATAATTACTAAACCACTGCGGGCCAAGAACAGAGCCCTGTGGAACAGAATAATCTAAAATAACAGGTATAGAGGTTGCTTCTCGGATACAAATATACTGTGGTCTTTGTGATAGGTATGATCTGCACCAATCTAGGGCTTCTTCCTGTATACCGAGGTGATCTCTGAGATGACAAAGAAGAATATTTTGGTCGACAGTATCAAAGGTGGCGCTCAAGTCTAAAAGAACTAGAGCAGTGGCATATGCTTTGTCCAATAATGAGAGGATGTCTTTATTTAAACATACATGTAAGTGCAGACTGTCCCATGGTATGGCTTGTATGCCGACTAAAGGACATCAGATAATTTAGTAGTAGTTTTATGGTCATTAATCCGAAAAACACTACATGTTCGATGGTTTTCCTGAAGAATTTGAGGTTAGTAATGGGACAATGATTTTTGAAACTTTATCCAGGCCAATTTTGTGTGGACGAACATGTGCAACTTTCTGACTCTCCAGAAAGGATCCAGTTGACAGGGACATATAAACAATATTGGTGATATAAGGAACAAACACATCGATATTCTGCTTGATCATATGTATCGATCACATATTTCATTATAATTTTCTTTACCTCCATCTCATTTGTCAGTGTAAGAAATAATAGAATACATGATGGAGTCACTTCAGGTTGTGATCATGTGTCAGAAGTGAAGGACTTTCTATGATTTCAATCTTCTCTCTAAGTCTGAGATATGATCAGCAAGAGCTTGATCGGAATCAAAATTAGGGAGGACTGGTCCTTTGTGCTTCTGTAGAAGTTTATCAACAATGCAAAATAACTCCATCTGATCACCAGAGCTATCACTGACTTGGGATTAATAGTAGCATATGTTGGCCTTCATAACCAGAGTGTTCACAATATCACATTGATTGCAATATTCTTGTCTTGGTTTTTCAAGTTTTCCGTTCATTTTCCATTTTCGTTTTCTTGAAGTGCAAATCGGTTCAAAGTGATTAACATTCTTGTTACATTTTTTAGGATTACCTGCAATGCAGCTAAGGTGACTGACAGATAATCCTTTGAAAAATCTGCAGTTACACTTTTTCTATCCAATGCAACACTTGGCTTGCTGTGGGAGCACAACCACCGGTCCACACAGTACCCAACAGGTACAGTGCTGATAATTGATTTTGTAACCAGAAGGTTGTTGTAAGAGATTTTACTTCTGTGTATTCATGTTGTTCAGAGTAGATCCCAAGTCTACGCATGTATAACCAGTTGACAGTTCTGTGATATTTGCATTTATGTTGACTGATTACATGTGGATGTCTTGAGTACTGTAGGTAGATTTTGAAGGAATTTTACAGGTTGCCACATATTACATACTGTATTTTTAATTAGATTGTCAAAATGGGCCAAATTCAGTTGTCTGAAAAATAAGGCCTACATAAGCATAGTATGAGCAACCATTACACCAAGTTAAACACCACATAGTGTCACTCAACTATGTGCATTGAATTTTCACCACAAAAAATAAATAAAATAAATTACATTACCTTGAAACTTTGGTATAGTGTTTTCACATGGCATATCACTTACTAGTACTGAACTTTAAAATTAACACCAGGTTGTTATATTATAAGAAATAGCCACAGTTAATTTTTGTTGGTGATAGTTTTGGATCAGAGTGAATTGTGTAGGATTGTCCCTTGCATTCCCTTCCTCCATTATATTGCCCTGACATCTTCAATTTCATCCCTGTTCTCTTGTATAATACTTATGTGCAATCCCTCCCTTCCACATTGTTTAGTCAACATTGGTGTCATAAATGCAACATAGTAATGAAGGTACACAAGTTTGTGATTACATCAATAAGTACTGTTCTAAAACAAGTTATCCACTCATGGCAGTCTTGAAAGGAAACCAATGTGCTTGTGATATTACACCTAGAGTAGTTGGAGAGATCATTTTTACTATAACGAAGGGGAAAGTCTTATTTGACACTTCCCTAGAATAAGTGTGAATAACCTGTTGTGATGTTGATGGTCGAAAATTACCTGTGGTCAGCAGAATTCAGAGAGCTCTTTATCATTTAAATTACAGCTGAATTTGTTTATGGTATTATAGATGACCCTTACTGTATATTGTAAGTTTGCACTGGAAGATTTAATGTCACTCTGGCTTAAACAGCTGTTGTATCTTGACTCATTTCAGTGTATTATTTACAAGGATTGTGAAGATTATGTCGGATAAGCAGAAAGTAGACAAAGCAGAGAAAGATTCTTGGAGAGTGAAAAGCTTAGAGGAGATCAGGGAAGAAAGAAAGAAGAAACAGGAGTTGTTAGAAGTTACAACAGATATAGAGCCTGTAATTCCAATGGATTCAGTGATTGTACTGGAATCTGCTTCCAGTGACCATGAGGAGGATGGAGATGAAGGACAGCAACATGCCTCTTCTGGAGAAGAAAGGTATTATTACAGTGTTGCATGTTCCTTCTGCTTTAAAGTACATTTTACATAAATGCTAATATAGCAGAGCTACTTATGTATTGAATTGTAACAATAACAATTGATTTTGAGAAGTTTCTTGTCTATTGTTCATTAGTCATTTGTTACTTTCTACTACAGTATCTAGGAGACAATTTATCAATAACTACTGAAAGGAAATGTCAGTCTAAATGTAATCATACTAGCAAAGACATTAATAGGCTGTATGTACAATGATAACTTTATTCAGGGTACATACATACTGTAATAGTGTGCTGGTGAGACTTCACAACCATGAGATACAGTACGTATGTTGTGTATGTACAGTTTACTGTGTTGGTTGTTTTATAGCTTGAATGACTTTTCAATGTTCATTTTAATAATCCTTAAAGGAATTGTCTGGTGGAAGATTTTGATACATTGTCCTTGTAGTTATTATTTTTCTCTTTCTAACAATGTAAAAATTGTCCCCATTCGACGTTTTCTTCTTGTAGAAATCTGGTTTTCAAACTCACCAGTTTCTCACCAAAAGTACCGTTTGTTCGAACGCTTCAATATGGTGATTGACGTAGTGCTTGCAGATAGGCAAAACAGGCGACTTGAAGTTAGCACTCCCAATTCCGCAGCAAATAAACTCACGTGTAAGCACATTGGATTACCTCATATATAACGTACATACTCGGGAACGTATATACTACGATGCTCAGTTGGTGTACTTGTATAGCGTTGCACATAGTACACTCACACTCAAACCACAGTTCATTAACTGTTCTTCGAAATCGCTGAAATAAAATTCACGGATCAAATTAACAGTAAAAGGAAACTTGAAAAGTATTCGTTAGACCGAAAGATGAAACTTGGCGGAATCGATGTCATCGCAGAACTGTCCGTTTGTAAACGTGAGTAGCCCATACACGCGAACATTCTTCGCGCTGGAGCTGGATAGCGCGATATATAAACAACGAAGAGCCTGCTGTTAAAACTTATCTTGTGTTACACAAAGACCACGAAACCACCGATCTACTACATATATGGCGGCTTAAGGAGTTTTTTAAATCATATCTAATTTATAAGAAATTTCACCGGAAATATTGAAGAAATTGATCGAATCGTTGTCAGAGCAGAATGTAGCACTGAGAAGCTTAGGCTTCGCAGAACTGTCCGATTGTCACCGTTTGAGTATAGCCTACGTGCGAACATTTTTCGCGTTGGAGCTGGATAGCGCGATGTATAGCCTGGACAACTCAGAGTCTGCTGTTAAAAGTTACCTTGTGTTACACAAAGACCACGGAACCACCGATCTAGTACATGGCGGCTTAAGGAGTTTTTGAAAACATATCTAATTTTTAAGAAATTTCACCGGAAATTAAGGAAGAAATTTATCTGTATACAAACGCTGTTTTTGTTGTTATTACCGTATAGGTACTGTGCGGAGGGTGGGTTATGTCGCAATCTGCAATAGAATAGCTGACGTCACGTTTTGTACTGTTCAAATCATATTTGAAATGTCTATCCTTAACGATTAAAAAATCGTTTCTCTGTCAAACGCAACATTAGCGTTCTCATACTTTGACAACATGTTTGGAAAATTATTTACTATTTTTTAAGGTAACTTCTTTGGGCCACCAGACAATCCTTTTAAAGACTATATTTGGAAAGGTATAGTGGTAACTCAGTTGTTAGCAATACTGTTCTTCAATGAACATTGCCAAATGTAAAGTTTCTGTTGAATGTTTGTTTGTTTCAGGATTGAAGATGATGCTTTAAATATTCAACCTCCTCAACGACAAGCTCACAAGGACCACAAATCAAGAAGAAGAGAAGATAAAAGAAAGCATTCTCACAGAGACTCTGAAAAAAGAAGAAAAGGTATGATGGCAAGCAATAATGTTATATTGTCTTGCTTCAAATTGTCACTCATTTGATGATGAAAGAATCATAGGATACTAAGATAACTTGACCATATCCTTTCTAGGAAATCCTGGGGCACGATATTGGGGTTAGTATACCTTTACTGTACCTTTAAAGGGGTGGAATTATGAGGGCCTCTCAGGAATATTGGTCAAAGGCAGAAGTTAAGGGCACCTCATCTATAAACAAGTATTTGTCCAAGATAAATATCCAATGCAAAAACAAAGGTAACTGGAAGTCACATTTACTTTCTTTAGGTTTTCAATGTGAAATACGGAATACAAAATAATTCAATGACCTGATCTGCTTTGATAGATCAGGGAGTCATTGATCGACATTACACTTGCATATGTAAACAAATGACTTATTTTGAAGCTATTTACTTATGGAAGGCCAGACAGGTAGACATTAAAGTATTCAGGACTTTTGTAAAGATTCCAGAATAGTCAAGAGACACTTGTAATGATGTGAGGACAGTGCATGAAATCCACAGACGTTTCTGAGGACACTGTTATACCTGATACATAAAATCTGTGGATGCCTGGTCACCTTACATTTAGAAGATGCTGAAATGTTTCTTATTTCATCTTTTTGATACTGTTTAATAGTTTCTGCATATTACTGTATATAGGTTTTGAAGGAAGAGATAGCTACAGTAGTTTGTCTCAAATGTGCCAGATTTTATGATGTAAATATTCACCTACTATTGTTTTTTCTTTATGTCATCATCAAGTTGTTTATTCCCAAGCTTTTCAAATTATCTTTAGAAAAGCATGAACGAAAGCATACAGGAGAGAAACACAGTAAACACCGAGATTATAATAGAAGAGAGAGAATGAAGGAGAAGTCATCTCTGAGAGGTCATAAAGACAGATTAAGTAAAGAGTCTGGTAGGTCTGTCCAGCGACCTGAAGAGGACAAACGGAAAGACAGAAGAGAATTTATTCCATCACTTGTGGGCTTACGGGGCCCTGGCAGGGACTTCTACAAACCTGAGAGAGACCAGTTACTTGGTCAAGATAGGTCAGTTTTCATCCCTAATAGAGAGGAGAAATAATATGCAATCTCTGAGCTATGCAACATATTCCTGAAAATAAGCTGTCTAACAATTTAAGTAGCTGGAATTATCTAAATGAGTCTGGTACTTTTATGTATTGTCATAACAGAACTGAAATAAGTTCCTTAAATTCTCAGATTGATTTTCAATGAATGAGGAATAAGTAAGGAAGGATGAGGTACTTGAGAAGAAAATGTATTTGTCAGTGATGCCTTGCAGTGTTGTGAACGTTGTGGATATTTTGGAGTAAAAGAACAAGTTTGTTCTTTTTGTGTGATGTAAGTCATACCATACTAGTTCACCTCCAACCTGATCTAGGTCCTGTCTAAGCTATTGATGAAGCTGGTGCATTGGTTGATACCAATCTCTCATTAAGGAGTATGATTTGCTAATCATTAAATAATGTTATAAGAGTAGTCCTACTGTAGGTTCACATTGCCATCAGCAAATATTACATGGAAAAACCACCATTTCAAATTGTATGGATGGCTTTTTTCTGTGTAATGTTTTGAAAAACATGAATTTTAATAACAAGTTCAACAATTTTGCTGCTATGGGATGCATAGTAGAATATAGTGTTATTGGTCATAGACTGGAGTGAGGATTTTGAAAGGAGACATAAGCTTAAGCATTAAGCTTTGCAATATCTGTTAATTTAAAACTTCAGAAAAGTTGTCAGAGACAGGTTGGACCACCAGGAAGAAGTATTTGAGAAGCAGAAAAGGGATGAAAGGCAGCGAGAAATTCACTGGAGGGAACGATCAGACAGTCGAGACCGGCCCCGTGAGTCTTATCGAGATCCAGGAAGAGGAAGAGACATCCAACGTGATCATGAGGAGAGGAGAAGAGAAGAGGGTGAGCTGTCTAGTAAAGGAGCAAAAAAACTAGTCATTGTAGAATCTAAACTAGCATGTCTTTGCAAGTAAATAGCTAAAAAAATTAAAATAAAATGAAACGTACTTAACATTGCTTTTCAAGGGCTGGGCATTTATAATGTAACTAACTGTGAGAGGCAAATGACTTGTTTAGTAAAATATAATGTTAACATGGAAATAGTTGTCGTTCCTAATCATGCAGGTCCTAGACAGGTTGAAGTGTCAAGAAGAATTGTTTCCCTGGTAGATAAACGAAGCAACAATGTCAGCAAGTTGCGAGCAGATAAAGAAGGAACCTCCTCCCATCAAAGAGACAGAAGCTTACTGAGGAAGGTGAAAGAAGGTGAGACATTTTATGCTCATTGGAGACAGAAAATACCCCATTTTTTATCTCAATATGTATACTACTTATGGAATGATGTCACAGTGCATTTCTGGTCAATGTTTTGTATTCAGCATTTGACCTGATTAACAATGTCTTTTGAAAATTCATCAAGATACGCAATACATAATAGAAAATAAAAGTTACTTATTTTGACAGCAGAAATCTATATGTCTATATGATGGTTGTGCATGTCACTTAAAGTGCTGCTCCTCACTATAGAATAACTCTTAAGAGGCATGTACACTTCAGACATTTCTGTTACTCAATTATAGTAGGGCCCTTTAATACAACCTGCATGTCTTGAACATGTGTTTTTCCTATATAAATTCAGTATGTCACTGATATCTGTATCAAATCAAACAGACATATTTATCTAGAGCATCTCGTCCTAGCCCACTGCCGCAAAAATATATTGCATTGACTACTCCACTCTGGTACTGTATATATATTATAGACTGGGGATATTTGTGTATAGCATGGTAGCCCCATGTCTAACTAGAAAAGGCTAGTCTTACAAAGGAGAAGTATGCAAAAATATTTTGTTTTTCATTGTTAGTAAAGTAATGGAACATCTTACTAGGAGCATGATATCATTGAAAGAAATGAAACAGGTAGCTAACGTAGCTTATAGTTTGGTAAATAGCTTTGCAAACTTTTCGAGAGGGTGTGTTAAAATTTCATCTGATTGTGTGTATATCTTAATGCCTACCATAGGCCTATGCAAATCTGATTGTAGTTTAAGTATTAATTAGAGATGGAATAATTGCCTATGCCATTGAAAAGCTAAGTCATTCAGTATTCTGAGCCGGCATATTATTTTCTCAAAGGTTTGTAAATGCAGAATGTCATAAATTGTTCTCTCTTTCAATAGGATATGTTGGACTTGAAATCGCCAATAATACATCACATAATTTGGAAGATGGCGTGTATCTATTATTTACCTGTAGATCCAGAGTTACAATGTTCATATGTCAGTTTGCTGTCTTAGTAGCTCAGTAATGTCCTGTTATCTATTTATTGCTGGAACAGTTTGTGTGTTCCTTTTCAGTTCCTAAAACTGGCTGAGGTTGTCATTGTTATTGCTGGCCATTTTTATGTGCATGCATGAAATGCAAGTCAAAGGTTGACTTCTCTTTTTTTGGTAGATACATGTTGGAAATGTTTTACAATATGTATTATTATCATTTATGTGATTTAAATTGTAGGATTAGGTTGGGCTTTCCTTTAGTTATCAGAATATGTTGATAAATGTTAATTGTAATCCACAATAGAAAATATATTGCAGTCACTATTGTAATCTGTAGTTCTGATTTGTATTGATTCAAATAAGAGTAGAGCTGCCATTGTCTGCTATTAGACAACATTGTAAGAATACCTTGTACTGTACCAATCACAACAGGAACCGGTTAAGACATCAATTGGTCTTTTGGCCATCAGTTGCCATAGTGATGGGAGCACCAATTATTTAGAGACTTTTTTTTTTTTAAGGTCCTGCCAAAATAAAACTGGAATGTCTGGATTTGACCAATTCCATTATTTTCAGTCCTCTGTTAAATGCAGCTTGAAATGTTAATATGTTTTGCCTCAGAAAATTTGAAAGAGTCTGCTAAAGAAAGGGAACCAGAAAAAAAACCTGACAAAGAAAAAGAGACAAACGATGAAGAAGAGAGACCTGTCAGTGATTTTGAGTTGGAAAAAGAGAGTCATGGGCCTGAAGGAGAGGAGCAGGAGGGGGAGGAAGATGGCTCATCAGAGGAATCAGGTGACTCGGATGGATCAGGTAGGTAGAACGAATGGCCAAGAGGATGGCCAAATGGAGTGACCACTACATATGACTAATAGATCAAGTAGATATTATGAGGAGGGTGAATGAATAAGAGGATGACATCACTGACTGACCACTATAGACTGATAGATCAGGCAGATATCATGACCAGAGTGATAAATAATAGGATCACATCACTGAATGACCACTACACATGACTGATGGATCAGGCAGATATGATGACCAAAGTGATTAATAATAGGATGACACCACTGAATGACCATTACATATGATTAAGGGTTCAGATAGATACAATGAACAGAGATATGAATGAGAGGGTGGTATCACTGATTGACCATTACATATTGATTGATGGTAATGTCTGTGTTTTGTCATACTTGTTATGATCTTCATCAGATGACTCAAGTGAAGAGTCTGAATCTTCTGGTGAAGAGGAAGGAGAAGAAGACAAAGAAGCTGTAGAGAAAGAAGAGGGGGAAGCATCCGCATCAGATGAGTCTAGCTCAGAGGAGGAGGGTTCAGAAGAAGAAAGTGAAGAGGAGAGTGTAGAAGAATCAGAGGGGTCAGAGGAGTCAGCAGAAGTGGCTACTGCTAATGGTAAAACAACAGTTGTCTTTTCAAATAGTATCTGTTCTAGTAAAAAATGGCAGGATCCTCGTAGTAACAGCAATGTAAACATGTTAAATCTGTTAGATTTTATGTAGAATAGGACCTGGAATATGTGAAAATTTTTATGCAATATATATCAAGAACGGCTCCATCAGATTCTTAATACAACAGATTTTTTGTCTGTTTCATAATAATTATTTCATTTAATATATTGTCCTTTTATCAGAATTTGCTTGCTTTTTTTCAGGATTTGTGCGACTTAATACTAGTGGACACTAGTGTTCACATGTGTAGTCTGCATAAAAGTACATTTAGAAGTTTTCGTACAATGAGTTGAGGCAAAACAGTTTATTGTGGTTGGTGATAGATTTTCTTTAGGCCTTTTCATTTTAGATCTTTTCTGATTGAAGTAAATAGATTATGTCAAGAACCAACACATAATTAGATCTTGATAGTTCATTCTCTTGTAATGAATATATAATAACCAAAGTTCTTGTTTATTACGTCTTAAAGACTTAGCTAACTTTTTCAGCAGTTGGTACATTGTTTTGTATATATGCTCCGAAGCAAGAAGATGTTATCAGCCAGTAATGATCCTCATGATAGGAAGACATTTAATAAGTTTAAATCTTGAAAACATTGTTAGGTTGAATTACATCTCAGGAAAACAACAATTTTACTTCTTGTAAAGTGTGAGCTTCTTCTGCTGTGAGTGTTGTAGGTCTAGTATAAACAGGCAAACCGAAGAAAAGTTGAAAGGAAGTTTAAAATTAAACAATATTGAAATTAGTTTTGAATGTTGGAAAATCAAGATGGTGGTACATATTGTCTCTGATTTATTTACCATCAGATGCAAGCGCGTCAAAATTTGATGGGTCGCCGAAGAAGGATGATAAAGAAGAAGTTGAAGAAAAAGAAGAAATGGAAGAAGAAGAAGAAGAGAAGTTTCTTCCAGAATCTCCAGACCATTCACCAATAGAGCTGAAGGAATCACTGCCAGCGTACTACCCAGCTCTGGCTGGATGCAGAAATGTGGAAGAGTTTGAGCACCTGAACAAAATAGAGGAAGGAACATATGGAGTGGTGTACAGGGCCAGAGAAAAGAGAAATGGTGAGTAGTAGTACTACAAGGCTACTAGGTCATGAGACTTA
>JAIPMN010059388.1:0-10397 GCA_020650975.1 Apostichopus californicus
ACCAGGATAAATTTTCCTCATGATCTGATAGGTAGTTTCGAAAAAATGAATAATAATAATCATTTCAAATACAGTCACAATTAACCTGGAAAATAATCACTTCATTATCTTACGTTTTACTTTAGGTTTCGCTACTTTCGCTTTTTCTGCCCATGTTTTCAAACGGCATAACTCTTTCTTCACCCAGTCACCACTTCTCACGGGCATGGGCGGCGATCATGGATCAGCGAGCACAAAAATGTTTCGATTTCTTAAATTTTGGGCGCTTCTGGGAGACGAGGAAGTGGTAAACTGAGGAATAAATGGCGATCACTTCCTTCGAGAATATTTACCAAAATAAAAAATTGCCGGAAATTTTTATCAATTTTAGGGGTGTTGCTTACTGCCATAAGGCACGGGGAGTGCCGTTTCCTGCAATCTGAGGGGTCTGCCAGACGAAAAATTTTCTTGTACGCTGCGCGCCAACCCGTGGTGGCGCTCCGCTTAGATAGTCATCACCTGCTCACGGGCCCCCCCAAAATTCATTTTCGCACGACGCCCCTGACCACACTACAGTTGGTAATAACTGACGAATACGCAGTTGCATATTAATAACCTTCTCATATGTGTTTTTCTTTCTATTGAGTTGTTATGAAAAAGTATTTAAAGTCTCAGTACTTGTTTGCCAAATTTAAACTTCGACCTTTCCAGCTTACAACTCTAAAAGCTTAGTGAAAATTGACACCATTCTATGCAATTTCATATCAATATTCATTATTTTTATGGAGCTATCTGTCGATAAAATGTTTGAGCTGACTAAAATTCGCCAGATTTTTTAACGAGTCCGTAGATTCTACAAACTTCAATCAACATTTGCTGGCCACGCTCAACAGATCATACGCCAATCAAATCTCTCTGTTTTGTTTACAACCGTTAGGCCTGGGACTACTTTCACTTTCATGGCTAATCTATCTTAGGTCCCTTCTCTTGAATAGTATCTTTCTCTCGGTCTTACCGAAATAGTTTGCAAAATTGTGTCATTTCCTTCCATTTCAATGAATAAACAAGTGCTTTCAGATGTTTCCTCCGCCGAATTTAAAAAAGTGCACGATACGAGTATAGGACTGCGTTAAAATCTTGATCGGGCCGCATATGTAGACTATGTTGTTTATATTTGTATAATGTACATTCGGACATGGGCGGTGGCAGTTGATTTTACGGTAATCGTTCGCACCATAAGGGCTACAGAAAATAAATTTCTTTCTTTCGACTGCGACTGCTTTTCTCCAATAAACCCATCTGGTCAGAGTGCATTTAGAATTAGAAACATCGAACCTACTTCGGAAGTTTGTTTTTATGAAGTTCATCAGCAAACAGGTATTGAGACTTTAAAAGAACAACTAGTATTTCAAATATATCCTCACCTGTGTTTGAACATCATCATTGCCATCAAGGAGCTCTGCATGGATGTTAAAGACTCTAAGTTTGCTGTTATCTACGTAAATGAGGGCAGCAGATGGAGACTGGAACATCCGGGCAATGTCACAGGCAACTAAATCAAAATAGAAGTTACATTATAGTCTGATTACAACATTAATTTACTCATTTTTCATTGTCTTGGTGTAATGTTCTGCTCAATCAATCAGTCATTTGTTCTGTCATCTTAGGTTATTCATATATCTCTTACAAACTGACGACTTAAGAATTGAAGAATTCTTATTAACTTGATAGGGTATTGCCTCACCTGAGAGGTCAAGGGTCAATCGATGAAAGAAGGGGCGAGGTCTATAAACCACAACTTCCAGTCCTGTAGGTGAATAAGCCGTCATGTGTCCACGACGGGTGGTTTGTGGTACATGGACGGCAGCAAGCATGGTTTGAAACACGCGAGCAAGTTCACATGCAGCTATTGGAAACACAAGACAGAATAGATTGCCAAATGCGCATGTTAAGATGTTGGAATTAAAGAATATATTATAATATAAAGTCATCTTTGGGGGTTTTGTCACACCAGAACAGCAAACAGACGAGGCAGTTTTTATATATTAAAATTTATTATATTATAAATCGAAGCATTTTTCAAATTTGAGTAAACTGATGATTTGTGAATATATCAGCCAGAATCAACGATGTTTGAATTTCTATCCAACTTTCGTCCAATCTCTCCCGTACCCTAAACTCCATCCCCTTTCAACACCCATCCCTCCCCCTCCCCTTCCCCCTCCCCCCACGTTGTACTCTCCAATGAGCAACATTCAAACATAATAGGACAACTCACCGGTAACATCAACCCGAAAGTTCAGTAAACTGGCCGGTGGTCGATAAGGAACAAGTTCCTTTCCGGTCTTCTGTTTATCGCTATATACAACAAAATAAAACGTATATGGTTAATGCATGGTTTAGGTAAGGAAGTTCGATATAGCAGAACAATATATAAATTGTTATGAAGGATGCATAGGCCTATGCCAATTGTACTCACGTGGTCAAGGTCATTCCAAGGTCAGTGGTTGATTGAGAAATATCAAAGAGGCAGATGAGGACATTCCTTACGGTAGTGTGGTCCTGTCCAAGAGGAAAACAAAATAGTTGAAGATGAAACAGACAATCCATTTCATCACCTAACTTGTAACACTATGTTACTAACACATTTACCGATCTAACGAGAGCGGGTTCAAGGGGTACAGCCTCGGGGCCCAGGGTCAATTAGGGGCACTGGAAAATTATGGAAGATGCCCGGGAAAATATGGGTTCAACAAAAGTCACTGTATTCTCATTTCGGAAGATATTTTAGGAAACATTAGGGGACCCTGTGTCGTTAGAACTGTCGCCCGGGCTATTAGACATGGCTCTCTGCACACTTGGATACCTTATCGACAAAGGAACAACCTAAGGAGAAGGAGGTTAAAACAAACGTCTTTCTAACACAGAATAGGGTTTTTGTTCTTTAGGAGTCAGTATTCTTGCAGAATCCATAAAATTAATGGATCAGTTCGCAAATATCATATTAACTATTCATAAATTCAACTGTATTCATTAATATTCAAAACGTCATCTATTTTAACTGCAATATAAAGGATGCACAAGTAGAAGAAAAATGATTAAAATAATCCTAATACTGAAAATATGAAATGGATTAATAACCATCGAAGTTCTTCACCACTATATGACAAGAAGAACACAAAGTTCCCTTCTATTTTCTAATCAATTAATTTAATAGATTTGCGCCAACTCTAACCATCATAAAAAATGTATGTTACAAGTATTGTCGGAGAAAACTACAAAACAAAATGTTTTTCGAACAATGGTAGAGTTCTTTTTTGTCTATGTACCTGATCTAAATCGAGGCCATGGTCGGTTGCGTCACTAAGCTCCTCCCACTTGACCAGTTGTTGTGGTCTCATTGGTTCGACGTAAGGGAGTTTGGCAATATCTTCGTCAAAAAGGAAAGCTGTTTGGCAAAAAAAAAAAGGTTGGTGACGGTTCCATACGTCCAAAAAAGTTCCGTTTCTTGTAAATTTCCTTTCTCAGGAATTTGTTTTGTCATACCTGTTTAATGTCTTTAAACCATTTTGCATCTTCCTACAAGATAGAGTGCAACAATATCGGAAACATACAAAGCAATTGACATGAATTATAGCGATGTATATAGCCATACGAAAATAAACTTATTTAAGCTTACCGTAAGAACCTTCATTCTCAGCGTCTCTTTCATGGGAAATGTCCAGTCCAGTAGTGACGTCAGTCTGCTGTTGGTTGCAGCTATAAGTTACACAAAATAAACAAATGAAATTCATTTATCTTATAAACGTCGCTACTATAATTAGAGGGCGCTAGCCATGTTTGATCCTTTTCAGAAGGAGTCATTTTCCCATTTTCTGCTTCTTCGATTAAATAGTAGAACATGCAATCATTAAATAGCTGGTGTCTTGTCTTACCTTTCTCCGAGAGGAAAGATGTCATCACAAGATTGTTTCTCGCTGTCCACAATAACTGTTTCATCAGCGACAATCTGTCAACAAATGAAGGAAAAAAACCATCCAGTTTCTTATTCGAGAGGTATACAAAGCGAACTCATTTACAGTATTAAATTTATGAAACATAACTGTATAGAGCCGGTTGAGAGACTTGGTTTGCTCGGCTGCCTCAGAGTCGTGTAATAACTTTGTTAATACCACACTACAGTTGGTAATGACTGACGAATACGCAGTTGCATATTAATAACTTTCTCATATGTGTTTTTCTTTCTATTGAGTTGTTATGAAAAAGTTTTTAAAGTCTCAGTACTTGTTTGCCAAATTTAAACTTCGACCTTTCCAGCTTACTGCACTAAAAGCTCAGTGAAAATGACACCGTTTTATGCAATTTCATATCAATATTCATTATTTTTATAAAGGTAATCTGTCGCTAAAATGTTTGAGCTGACTAAAATTCGCCAGATTTTTTAACGAGTCCGTAGATTCTACAAACTTCAGTCAAAATTTACAAGCCACGCTCAACAGATCATAATATGAAATGAACATTAAGGACATGGGCGGTCGCAGTGATTTTACGGTAATCGTTCGCACCATAAGGGCTACAGAAAATAAATTTCTTTCTTTCGACTACGACAGCTTTTCTCCAATAAACCCACCTGGTCAGAGTGCAGTTAGAATAAGAAACATCGAATCTACTTCGGAAGTTTGTTTTCCGAAATTCATCAGCAAACAGGTATTGAGACTTTAAAAGAACAACTAGTATTTCAAATATATCCTCACCTGTGTTTGAACACCATCATTGCCATCAAGGAGCTCTGCATGGATGTTAAAGACTCTAAGTTTGCTGTTATCTACGTAAATGAGGGCAGCAGATGGAGACTGGAACATCCGGGCAATGTCACAGGCAACTAAATAAATATAGAAGTTGTATAATAGTCTGATTACAACAATAATTTACTCATTTATCATTGTCTTGGTGTAATGTTCTGCCCAATCAATCAGTCATTTGTTCTGTCATCTTAGGTTATTCATATATCTCTTATAAACTGATGACGTCAGAATTTAAGCATTCTTATTAACTTGAAAGGATATTGCCTCACCTGTGAGGTCAAGGGTCAATCGATGAAAGAAGGGGCGAGGTCTATAAACCACAACTTCCAGTCCTGTAGGTGAATAATCCGTCACGTGTCCCCGACGGGTGATTTGTGATGCATGGACGGCAGCAAGCATGGTTTGAAACACGCGAGCAAGTTCACATGCAGCTATTGGAAAGACAAGACAGAATAGATTGCCAAATGCGCATGTTAGAATTAAAGAATGTATAATAATATAAAGTCATCTTGAGGGGTTTTGTCACACCAGAATAGCAAACAGACGAGGCACACTTTATATATATTAAAATTTATTATATTATAAATCGAAGCATATTTCAAATTTGAGGATAACTCATGATTTGTGAATATATCAGCCAGAATCAACGATGATTGAATTTCTTTCCAACTTTCGCCCAATCTCTCCCGTACCCCTAACTCCATCCCCTTTCAACACCCATCTCTCCTCCTCCCCTCCCCCTCCCCCACGTTGTTCTCTCCCATGGACAACATTCAAACATAATAGGACAACTCACCGGTAACATCAACCCGAAGGTTCAGTAAACTGGCCGGTGGTCGATAAGGAACAAGTTCCTTTCCGGTCTTCTGTTTATCGCTATATACAACAAAATAAAACACACATGATTAATTAATGTATGGTTTAGGTAAGGTAGTTCGATATAGCAGAACAATATATCAATTGTTATGAAGGAAGCAAATGCCAATTGAAAGTACTCACGTGGTCAAGGTCATTCCAAGGTCAGTGGTTGATTGAGAAATATCAAAGAGGCAGATGAGGACATTCCTTACGGTAGTGTGGTCCTGTCCAAGAGGAAAACAGAATAGTTGAAGATGAAACAGACAATCCATTTTATCACTTAACTTGTAACTGCATGTTAAAATTTACCGACCTGACGAGAGAGGGTTCAAGGGGTACAGCCCCGGGGCCCGGGACAATTAGGGGCACTGTAAAATTATGGAAGATGCCCGGGAAAATATGGGTTAAAGAATAGTCCCTGTATGCTTATTTCGGAAGAATTTTAGGAAACATTAGGGGACCCGGTCTCGTTAAAACTGTCGCCTGGGTTATTAGACCTGGCTGTCTACACCTTTGGATACCTTATCGACAAAGCAACAACCTAAGGAGTAGGATGTTAAAATAAACGTCCTCCTTACACAGAATAGGGTTTTTGTTCTTTAGGAGTCAGTATTCTTTCAGAATTTACATTTAAAGAGAGGGCGCTAGCATCAAATAAGTAATTTCATTCCTGGCGGTGAGCAAAACTAATATTTGTTTACATGTATTATTTCATTTAATTATAAGGGCTCATACTACAATGGAGTAAGTTTTCTCTTATACAGCCCATCTTAACAAAATTTTCTTAACTTTCGTTTTTTCTTGGGGGGGGGGGGATAATTAACCTTCTTATAGATGAAATTCGTGTCTCTATAAGTTACGTTAATAATAAATCTACTCGCCCTGTAATATATATATGACATTACATGACATTATATATTATGACATTATCCATTACCAGGGTGTCAGTCCGGCCTATATAATATATATGTGACATTATTAGGGTTGTCTACCCGGCCTATATAATATATGTGTGTGACATTACCAGGGTGTCTACCCCGGCCTATATAATATATATGTGACATTACCAGGGTGTCTACCAGGCCTATATAATATGTGTGTGACATTACCAGGGTGTCTACCCCGGCCTATATAATATATGTGTGACATTACCAGGGTGTCTACCAGGCCTATATAATATGTGTGTGACATTACCAGGGTGTCTACCCCGGCCTATATAATATATGTGTGACATTACCAGGGTTGTCTACCCGGCATATATAATATATGTGTGACATTACCAGGGTGTCTACCCCGGCCTATATAATATATGTGTGACATTACCAGGGTGTCTACCCGGCCTATATAATATATGTGTGACATTACAAGGGTTGTCTACCCGGCCTATATAATATATGTGTGACATTATAAGGGTTGTCTACCCCGGCATATATAATATATGTGTGACATTACCAGGGTGTCTATCCCGGCCTATATAATATATATGTGTGACATTACCAGGGTGTCAATCCGGCCTCTATAATATATGTGTGACGTCACCACGGTCTTATGAAGATCTTTAGATGCTGTTCTTTTCTGCTTCTTGTTGATCTTCTTCAGATGACGACGGACTTGTCTTCTTTGCCGATCACGAATCCTCTCTACAAGTTTTGAATAACAAAGTTGTGGAAGCATTTATGTGAACAGGTTCTGTTTTATAGAACATAACTTTATTTACGGTGGATGGGGTTTGGGGAGTGGGGGTTGGAATAGATGAAAGCCAGGTTGTCACAAAATAGTTGTACAACATTTATTAAGAGAAATCACATGCTCTTATAACCAAATTATCTACAACTTACAAGGGATATGAAATATTGTTGTTACTCGATTGATTCAGGGTACCATTTTAAACGATGAAGATTCTGAACAACTTGGAATGCATACGGTTATACAACATCTTATTACGTTTGTTGTAATCCATTCATGTGAAGAAGATATATATATATATATATATATATATATATATATACATATACATATACATATACATATACATATACATATACATATGTATATGTATATGTATGAACAAAAACATAATAAGATAAATAACTCACTGACTAGATCATTTTAACTAACCTCGTCGGTTCTGACGCCTCAGTTCTCCTAACAACCAAGCCATAGTCTTCCTGGGGCCGTTGTCTTGAAAAGAAAACAATTACAACAATGACGTCACACACATTATGCCTGCAGAGCGAATGACACAATGCTACATATTGTATGGCAATAGTGTACATAATCCAGGAGGTATTTAATCCTAAAAAACGTACGTACCGTAATCCAAATGCTAGGTCAATCCAACTAGGCGACTATATTTGAATGTTGGGATCAGCTGCGCAACAATTAACTTATGGGTCCGGGGCCAATGATTAGATGGGCCACTAAAACAGGGTTGGGGTCCGGGCTTCGCCTCTCAGTTCGGGAATCAAGTAGGCTATGCTAGCATTATTCAGTTCTACCAAGTAATGTTCGAATGGGACATCGTTTCCGAGAACGGGCATATAGCCCTTCCGATAAAATAATATTAACACAGCCAGGAATTTTTTATATCTTGCTTACATTATAACCATGATACAAAAGGCATCACCGGTTCCAACCCTACCGCACCGAGGACCCCCCCCCCTACACCCTCCCACCGTGGATATTGACTATTTGTTACAACATTCACAGGGGAATACTTCCTGTCTATATCGGAGACAGCAAATATCGATCATGCTTCATTAACATATTCTGTCAACAAAACGATAACAATTTATGAAAATAGGTGCAAGAACTCACCGACTCCACCTAGCCAGTCTCGGATGATGTTGATAAATCCTCCAACGAGAAAGTAAAGCAAGGGCAGAAAGGTCAGAATTAGATTAATAGCTAGTAGTAGCATGGTGAAAGCTCTTCGAGATAAAACACAACTAGATCGCTGTATGTATCAATATGAAGTGGTTGTGCAGTACGTGGTAAGTTGACTGTAAACAAAACTATGTTGGTTTTATTTGTTACGCAATAGGATCTAGGTATACGCGCATACGCGTTGTAATAACGCAATTCGTTTTATTTATAGAACGCAGAGCGCATCTGAACGTTCTTGACTGTGTGACTAGTATATATACATAATGTATATCGCAGAGTATCAACACGCTATAACAGATATGCCTACGTGATGCACAACATTAGTGGACGGTTTTATATAGATGGACGCGCGCAGACGCGTCGCTGGCAGTGGTTTTGATGACGCTCGTGGGTTGTTGCTTAGCATCTTTAAGTCCTTTCCGTAAACAAGACTGACTGTTCTAATCGCTTTAGTATATAAGGATACGTAACTAGTCATCGACTTGCAACAGCGCAACGGTATGTGCGCATGCGTCGCGAAGTCAACATAAGTTTCTTTTAGCATGATCGTCGCAAACTAGGGGTTATTTGCCCGTTGTTGTGCCTTGAACAGTGAAACAATAAGGGATATGACATCCACGATTATATTATATGTGGACTTGCCTATGTATATTACATGGAAATATTAGGGAGGGAATGTAAGCCCCATATGTAATTGTCAGCTCCTTCATAGATTAATATATAGCACTACTGTAATAAGGATTTGGTTTAAGATTATGGAGAGAATGGGTGAGTCTGGGATTGGATGGAGACACTCAAAGTTACAGGTTTGATGAATACATACATTTACTGCCTAATTTTCATGGACCTCTACTGTAATGCCCAGCCCACCTAATTATGTTTCATTACGATTTTGTTTTAGTGAACTAACAAGCATAAACAGACATGACCCTCCAAGGTGTATAACGGGGGAGAATGCAGGCTGTAGCCATGGGAAATGTTCCGTCTCGCCCACTCCCTCCCCCCCCCCCTCCCCTCACTCACAAATCTCAAACTTTCTTTGAAAGTATAACAGAACACCTTTACACCATATATAAGGCAATTGGCAAATTCATTATTACCTATACTTTCTCTCAGTTGCATTTCCACACCAAAGGAGGGGGAGGGCGTGGCAACTGGGGGTGCAGTACATTTATATTTATTTCACGTAGCTGTACATGGTGTAAAGTTAATTCAGATCCCGTTGGCGGGTATAGGTGAGAACATGCTACGGTGTCATTTGTTTTTTAAACTTTAATTCGAGATTCCACTTTAAATTCAAACTTTTACTGCATAAATTGTGGTCAAATTATAGAAATGGTATAATCTTTTTGCATTAAAAAATCCTTTTATTTATTGTTTCAAAGCAGGGAAGACCCCTTCCATAGACGGTAGACCAGGACGGACATCAGCCAATATTCAACATGTCTGAACCATTTCACCCACCCCCAATCCCCCACCCACCCCCAAACGTTCGAACTACGGAAGTCTTAGAAACAGGACTAATCAGACAAACCAATTAAAAATGTATATACCGAAACGTTTGACCAAAAGATACGACGGTCTCGGACATATTAAATGCCTGAACCAAGTATATTCCCCTTTCGAACTTTCTTTACATTGTATTATATCCCCGAAGGGAGTGGGCCGAATCCCGGAGGTAGTGCAAGACCGGGCCAACCCGTGGCTAGGACGGAGCAAGCTCCTATTCCATAGCCCAAGTGCAAAAATCAGTTTAATATACAAGCGACTCGATGAGTCGCGTTTCAGATATTAAGCTGAAAAGAACAGATACTACACATGATCTTAGCCAAAAGGCCGAGAAGCGATCACGATAACTAATGACGATTC